>JBDPZO010000210.1:0-18997 GCA_039877585.1 Heterodera filipjevi | reverse complement strand
ACTTTGGATGTGTTTACCAAAATGCCCTTATTTTTTGACCGTAATCCTTATTTGTCCAGCGTGTCCTTCTCGATTCGATGGCACCTTGCCTTTCCTGGGTATCATCGCTTAAGTATTTTTGCTCTCTTTTCAAGTTCAGGTCTGGCGTTGATAATTGCACTTTTTTGGTCGGGTCGTTTTGGCGGCGGCCATTTTGGCGCAGACGGTTTGGCGCTACCGTTTGGGCGCGAGGCCGTTTTTGGCGCCGTCCGTTTTTGGCGCCGACCGTTTTGGCGCGGCCATTTTGGCGCTCGTTATAATTGGCTGTTTGGCGCCATTTTCCTACCTCACATCGTTATGAGAATTTTTTTTTGACGTCTTCTTTTAATTTGCTTGAATATTTTGCTGCGGAAGGACAGCCCCCTAAGATAAAGATTTCTCAAACAATTTGCCTCTTAAAGTAATATCTTTTGTCAAAATTCTTTTCTCAAAATTCTTCTTTATAATTTTTCGCATATTAAATTATTTTTCGTTTGTCCTTTTGATGTAATCCCCCATCGTTTCGGGCCAATGCCGTTTTTATTATACCCCCGATTCGTTTTTTATACGTGTTATAGTAGAAGGACTCGCTGAGCTGCGCTCCACCTCAAAATAGGGTTAAAAAACGTCGGTTTAAAAACGAATTAGCCCGAAAACGAATGATCCGTCGTCCTCTTTGTGATAGAAAACCTTTCTTTTTTATCTGATTTTGACTAATAATGCCACTAATTTCATAAAATTTTTCTCTGTTTTTCGGTTTTTAGTGACTATTAACGATTTTTGTGCCTAAAAGTTAGATCCTGGGTAGAAACAAAATATAAAAGTCCAAATTACAAGGTGATACACTATTCTAAAAAGAAGAACCAAATCACTGCTTCATATAGTCTGAAAACTCGAACTGGGCTTGAAACGGGTAAATTCGGGAAAAATCTTAGTGTTTTATTGAAACCCCGGCGGCCAAAAAGCCATTTCTCAACTGGCGCCAAACTAGGCTAGCCGCGCCAAAACATCCATTTATAAACGCGCTGCCAACTGGCCGCGCCCAAAACGGCCACGCCAAAACAGGCCTCGCGCCAAAAACGGCGGCGCCAACGGCCTCGCCAACTGGCCGCGCCCAAACAGGCAGTTCCCCTTTTACATTCATTTTAAGTACATCATTACTCGCATTTGAACATATATTCCTATGATTTAATCAAAAAATAAAATTTAAGTTATTTTTGAAAAAAATTTTCTTCGAAGGTTTCTTGTGACCCCTGTTTTAAAATCTTGTCCCTGGTTTTTCCAGGCCCATTGTGTATTACCCGGGTCCTGCTGAACCCTAGTTGAACAAAATGGCCCCTAAAGACCTAATTCAGACATGTTGTTTTCTCAAATAAATGCAAAAATTGAACAATAATGCAATACTAAAATTCAGGGTCCTACCTATTACTAGAAAGGAACATCACAAGGAATTGCAAAGTTTTCTGATAGAATAGTTGGTCTCTTCAAATCTTTCATTTCAATGTGGTCACCCTAGGGTGGGCTTTATTGTAAGAATTAATGGTGATTTGTGCTTCCAATTCAAAAGACATCAAACGCAACCAATTAACCGGCAATAAAAGAGAATATCAACGAATAAAATGAGCATAATCCGAGACGGGCGACCTAGAATGGCGAACAAATTGATTTATTTTGGATTTTTTGTTGTCCCGTCCTTCCTCTCCCCCTACTACCGGGTGTGCAGTAGCATAAAGGTATGCCACTGTCATTCGTACCTAGGGCGTTTTTTGGCCCCCAAGTTCCATAAAGATTAAACTTGTTTTCATATAACCAACTAGGTTTATTCGGTGTTATTCTTAACGATTCCGAATGGAAATAAAGTCTGTGGTGTTGTGGGTGAAGCTTTCTAATTTTAATAAATTTTTAACGCATTTGGTTGTCAAATAAAAAATTTAAAGTGCTTTAAAGTTGAGGGGAGCCAAAACGCAACTGACCCCTTTTCAAAATTGATGTTTGCTGTGGACAGTCAGCGGAATTAGAGCAACGAAGCCAAGAAACAGACGACGATCCCCCAGCGCCACAGAGCTTCAGCGGTACGGGGGGGCGTCCTCGATTATTTTGATTGAATTGGTCCAAGAGCCTTTCCTCAATACCAATTGGCCTCATTTGATCAGAAATGGTCGGAAAGTTTTTTCTAAAAGTGGCACAAGTGCCAGCCAAAGTTGATGATTAAAAATTCCAAAAAAATCATGCAAAATGAAAGTTGCAGAGACGCCAATGTGATCAAAAATTCAAAGCGCACCCGGGGATTTTTTTGTTGAAACAATTTGGCACAATGAACGAGACAAAGATCATCTAAAGTAGTAAAGACAAAATGAACACTAAATAAAGGGTTTGATATACATGTTTTCCACATTCTGTACATTTCTATAGTCGAGCTCTTGCCAGTTTGGGCATAATCTGCAGCGCGGATTTGGCAAGTTAGCTGTTTGTCGGTAATCCTCGCAGGTCCATTTGGCCGTCCTCTTGGAGGAAGTCCTGTAGTATACTGGTGGATGAAAAAAAAACCATGAAAAAACCACAGGAGAACAGATTCGAATTTCCCAGGCATCAAGAGTTGCGCAATGTTTTTGATAAGGTGAATCGCCAAGGTCATGTGTGTGGCTCACATTGAATTCACGTGGTGCCCACGACTACCGAAATCAGGAACGAATAGAAAGAACAAATGTTTTAAAAAGGTAATTAATATCAGCTTATGAAAATATTACACACACACAGTATTTTTAGTTAAATATGGTTCTCTCCTCATTTGGCGCCTCAGACATTGGCCCGGATGTCCTAATTCAGTTTTCAAGCTTAATATTAAAATCAGTAAAAAATAAAATTTTTTAAATGGATTAATCCATCGTGATTGTGGTACGAAAATCTTATTCTTCGAGGGTTTTTTTTAATCAGATTCATTATATAAGACAAAAATTAATTCCTTTTTAAAACAATACAAAATGATGCATTTTTGTATATTATCAAGTTTTTATTGCTTTCTGTTGGCTAATATTAAAATGAAAAGGTTTTGAAAATATCCGAGGCGCAAATGTCTGGGCATCTAAAGAAATAATATGTTGTGGTCTAGATACTATGAAAAGCTTAAGGCCTCCTTCCTCTTGAATTAATTCAAACCCTATAATCGCCGAGATGAAATTTTGATTTCTACTGTAGGAATTTCGAAAAATATTAAGAATATAAAGTGAGAAACTCAAATGATGACAGAAATTTACTAATTTATTCGGCAATATTTATGAAAATATCAGAATGCCAATGCCAATTATATTTAAAAAAATATTTATTTAGTTTTACTCATTATTAAACTTTAACTATAATTGTACCGTCCTAAAAAAAGATAGGAAAAGTTAATTTTTTTTTTTCTTATTATTAGCATTTTCATAAATTAGATATTTTTTTTCTCAAATATTTCCAAAACTCCCCTACCATCAAAAAGAAGTTTTCTATAAAACTACTCTCACTACGGTACCACCCAATTGAAATAGTAAGGAAAAGACTGCAGACCCCTGTGAGGTATGACGAATGAACTGAGCCATCTCGAAACCTTTGAGATGCGGTGGGGAAGGTAAGGTCTAAGGTTTATAGGGAAAGACTTTATAACATACTTTGGTTTAATTTTATTTGTAATTGTTTCACCGTTCCTCTAGGTTGTATTCGCGTGAAGTGTGTCGTGTAAAAAGCAACGCGATAACTGTTTCACCCTCACTCAACCATTCCAACAATTTTTCCACCGTACCAATCGCCACTAAAAAGATGAATCGAAAAAGTATAAAAACCGCAAAAGTTTTGTCATTTTAAAAAACGGACCGAGTACATGATGAGGAAAGCATAGTGAGTATCTATGGGCAAGTTGAAATGATGGGTGCCTTAAAGTAAAAAAATGTTAAAATTCCAATGTGAGGGCCTATGCCAACTTGCTGAAAACGCATGTGCCGCTACCGTAAAACGCTGTGGAATATGTGAATGGGGGAAAATGGAGTTCAAAATTCATACAAAAAAAAAAGTGCTTTTTTAGAGAACAAATGCCTTCACCACTCCACACCTTGAAATAATAATTAAAACATTTTTCTACATTCACTCTCCACTTCTTGCCAAGGTACCATGAACGTCAAACTGGAATTCTTCAATTCGTCAATCATTTTTGTAACGGACATCGTGTGTTTACGTTTCCAATTGGCCAAGGAAGGGGTAAAACCTGTTCCTCAGTTCAAAAATAAGTAATATTATTATGCAAAGAAAAACAAACCCGCATTTAATGTGCCACATTGTAATCTGTCGGCGCCAGCTTGGACTGCGCTCTGGCTGCCTACCGACCACACTGTCCGCTGCCTTTTGCTGCCACCCGCTCCCCATCGGCCGCCGGCCGCGTGATGGCACATTTTTGGCGGCCGCTTTGACTTACGCTTTTCTTTTTGTGCCGGTCTCAGTTGCCTGTGGTTGGCAGTTGGGGGTCTTCAATAATCATTCAGCACTTTTTGCCTCGCTTGATGATTTCGCCCTAGAGTTTTTAATGAACAAAAGTAAGCTGGGGAAAAGGGAGAGACTATGCAAAATATGCCAACTTTATAAGATACTTTCGGTTTTTTTATTTCAAAATTGTATAAAAAATAGTTTGGTCAAAATTAACAGAAAAATTATTAACTCATTCGAATATATTCGAAAAAAGTTTAACTTTATATATTTTAATTGTATCATTCTCTGCTGATTTCAAATACATATTTATTTTAATTTTTACCACTTTCTTTGTCATTGTTAACAGGTGCAGAGAACCCGCGCAGTAATTGTTTTTTCATCTTTTTTAAATTAATGTGTTAAAAATACAAATTGAAAAATTCCGTCAAAGAAAATATCAGCAAGTAAAACATGTTTTTTTTTTGTGGTGGGGGGGGGGGGGTTGTTTTTTTTTTTTGTTGGGGTTTTTTTCTGTTGTCAGCCATTTCTTTTTGAAAAAATTTTTTTTTTTAAATAAACGAACTGATTACAGTGAAAATGATTTTTCCATCATTTTTGCCAGCCCTTTTTACCAATATCAACATTTTTTGAGAGATTTGTCGTAAAAATCATTCTTTTTTAGATATATTACATTTATCCTTTTATTTATATTTTCGCAAAATGAAGAAAAAAAATTAAGATTTTTTAAATCATTTCTAACAGAGAGCGCATAAGTGCCACCTGCTGAAAACGAATCCGATCACCAGAGGCCGGTGAACAGATGCCACGATTAAGGGCCCAACGCTGATCGCGATGCCTTCCACGAGGGCGGCATTTTTTGAAGCTCTGAAACGATTTAAGAACGGATTTTTTTGTGTTTTTGAATCCAATCATTTAACTGTTTTCGAAGCAAACATTTAATCTTTAATGTGGCTCGAAAAATGTAAAAAAAGCCAAGTCATTTAGTAAATCAATTAAAGTATTTTCATTTATAGAAATTTATTTACTTTTATATTTTTTCAAATTCCCAAGTCTCTTCTCCAAATTTTAATTTTGTTCCAAACCTTATATGGTCGTTATACATTATTTATAAACTTTGATAAAGTTTGTAATAAATTTCCGGTGTTAGCAACTCAAAGATCAATTTAAAAAATTAATTTAATCGGCTTCATCCTTGGCTATGACAGGCACTATAGCTGCTCATGGGAAAAACATTTTTGATATATTTATTCGTTTTTTGTAAACCTTTATCCAATCAATTTCATTGTAAATCCATTTCTTTCTCATTTTGACTTAAGGACTTTATGAATTGTTTTGTATAAGTAAATTTTTTCTGGCGTTACATTTCTTTTTAAAAGTTATTGAAAAATGATAACTTTTTAGTGTCATTTTTCATAGAGCACTCATAGTTTGCAATGTTATTTATTTAAATTTATATAAGACTTTTAATACTCATTGGCATGGTAATTGATAACAAAATAATCTGTTCATCTTTTGGTTTTTTATTTTTAAATCAATTCATTTCTTAGTAACATTCAGTTAAGATGATGCAGGAACAAATAATTGTTATTTGGCTTCTATATATTAAATTATCGAATAGAACAAAACGTCACCGGGTAAATTTGGTAGGAATTTTTCTTTATCAGCAAATTTTTAAAACATGGTTGTAAGCCTAATTTTTCTGAAACTATAAATAAGCATAAGTTAACGATTAAATTTTTTCAAAAAGTTGAATTTTATTTATGCAAAAAACCCGGGAATTTCATGAATTTTAATGTTTCTAACTCTTTCGAGTGTTTTGATTTGCTTAACTTCTGCAATAATTATGTTTTTTTGATACTTATTTGTTAGAAGCTTTCAAAGACACCATAGAGGCGGTTTTCTTTTTTCATGTCATAAGCAGCGAATTGTTGTGATTTATATTCATTTTTTTTTTTGAATCTGTTATTTTTGCGTTTATTTTGCTTCAAAGCATTTTTTAACATTATTTTTCGATTTATTTATTTTTTGTTTATTCATAATTTGATTTTAATTTTAATCTACTTTATTTCTCACTGTCTGTTCTAATGTTTAATCACGCTCAAATCCCTCGTTACCCTCTTTCTCTTGGTAAACCTTATAAATATTATTGAATGAAGTTAATTTTTTATTTTATAAATTTTTTTAAAAACAAAAATCGTAATATTATTTTATTTTTGTTCAATTAATCTTAGACCAATTATATGCATATTTTTTATAAGATGATGTTGAGCTTTCTTTTTATGTCATAATTCGCGAATTTGTTCGTTTTATTATTTCTTAAAAAAATCTTTATTTTTCTTGGTTAGTATTTTAAGCATTTTTTGGACTTATTTATTTATTATGTTTGTTTTTAATTAAATTTGAATGGATTTACTTAGTTCTGTTGTAATTTTTTTATTTTTTACTTGATTACGAGCAACCGAATTGTTTTCGATGAGGTCCTTTGAGTTATTACGTGTTGAGGCAATAAAATTAAAATATAAGACATATTTTGATTGAATTATTAAAAGATTTTTCCCAAATATGGTCATTTTGAGTCCTTTTTGAAATTATTTTGAAAACCCATTGAAATTTTTTTTTCCTTTTTTTGGGCAGAGCAACAGCAAATCAGAAGGTTAGAAGAGAAAACTGACGCGTGCGGTTGTGCTAAAGATTTCTGAGCCAGACTCGTTTAGGACTTTGTAACTTTGAACGAATTTTACAAATTCGATATGATTCGAATAAGCGGTTCGAAGATGTGAATAAGTTATTTCGAAGCGATAGACTAACTTAAAAAAGTTACAACTTAAAGAACGCAAAAAGTCAGAATTTTGGTGTATTAAGGGTATTAACTTTTCAATATGTGGGTAATTTTTTTCAATTTTGGAGGGATACTAGAGTTTCTAAGGAGCTTTCGAAAGACACAAGTTTAAAGAATTTGGTTGCCTAAGAAAAAAGTTATGGATCTGAATTTGGCTGGCGGCGAACTGTCCGCGGCGAACCAGGCGGTTCCCTCAATACACCTACCAATTGATCGTAGGAAACTACAATTTTAGGTGCTATGTCGTTATATAAAAACCATCAAAAAGGGCGTTATATAAAAACCATCAAATGGGTTTTTTTGTGTTTTTATCGATTTTTTCTTGTGTTTGGGCGTTTATATAAAAACCACAAACAAAAGGGCGTTATATAAAAAACCATCAAATCATATTGTTTACAGTATTAACTAGAAAAACAATCGTGCCAATAAAATAAAACCCATATAAAATAATATTTTTTAATTAATATTTATGACGCTAGTTACTCAGGAGCCTATCTTCCCAGTGCTTATTTGGTAGCGGTTAGTATCGATACCAGCGGTATTGCAAAAACCTTAGAACTAATTTTTATTATTTATTCTATTTTAATTTTGAAAAATAAAAAAATTTAAAATAAAAAAAAAACATTTATTAAGGAGATTATTGATTGGTCAGCAATGATAAATGTAGCAATTCTTTTTAAATATGTATATCAATAAATTTCTTAGTGCTCTATGCAGTAAGTATGAAAAATTGTTTAAAGCAATATTATATTTATAAAACTTTTGTTAATTTTTTTAGTCTCTTGCATTAAACCGTTCTTCCCTATCACACAATTAAATTAAATGGATTTTTTTTAAATTCTTAAAATTTTTTAACCATTTAATTGTTTATTTATTTTAATATGATCATGATAATATCATATTACAAGATTAAAAAAATAGTGTATATTTTAATATTAATTTGAAATTAAATTCTTTCCTTTGAAGAAATTATTAAATTGCCCGGCTAAGCATTTTAATTTATTTTTTTCAATTAATTTATTGAAGATTTTCAGTCTGTTGGTAAATATGATTAAATTAAATGCGTTCTTAGAATAATATACATTGGCCAATCAATAACAATATTTGAATTTTTATTAATATTCTTGCCTTGGGCTTTATTTGCTATTTTCTCCGCATTTCTTTTTGTGTGTTAGAGTATTTGAATTTTTTATTAATATCTTGCCTTGGCTGCTTTATTTGCTATTTTCTCCGCATTTCTTCTTTGTGTGTTAGAGGGCCATTTTTATGGAACTTTCAGACCAAAATTCGTTATTACTTTCTATGCCGCAAACAATAAGCAAACCTGATATCTGCTGTCATGACATTTTTTTTCACTTTGTTGGCCACATTTTTTTTTATAAACTTAATGAAATTTTCTATTGAAGATACCAAAATTGTTTAACTTGATTCCCTTTTGAAAAAAAGTTATCACTTAATATTCTCGAAAATTTACAAAAAATGGCTGGTATACGGCAATTTGTACAATTTCAATGGATGTGGCCTAACTTTTTTTAAACTCACCCAATTTTCAAAATTGGTATCATACATGTTTAGAAGATATAATTAAGCAGAAGCTAAGCGATAAACATCTCATATTATAATTAAAAGACATTATAAATTCACAAAAACAGACTTTTTCGCAATTTTTAAATTATAACTTTTTTGTGAGATGATTAGTCGCTTAGCTTCTGCTTAATTATATCTTCTAAACATGTAGAGTATTCAAATGAAACCAAGATTGAAAATTTGGGTGACTTTAAAAAAAGTTATGGCTACATCCATTTGAAATTGTACGAATTGCCTTTGACCCGATAATGCGCATAAGTGCAAGTTTACGAAATGCGCCCGCAACTTTATATCTAAATTTTATTTAACAAATTTATTTTCTCTATTTATTTCCTAAATCGACTTTTCTATATTGATTAATTTGCTTTTATTAGAAATTTTAGCTGCCAAAAGAATTTTGGGCGGACATTAGAGTAGCGTCAGCTGTAAAATTTTTTTATTTTTTTTTTTTCTAGTTAACAATGAAAGCCCTTTTAAAAGTCTTTTAACCCTTTTAGTTTCTATCTTTTTTTTGATTTTTTTTAAATTAATATATAATAAAATTATTTAGATGTGCTTACAAAATGCTACTTCAATGTTGTTTATAGAAATTTCAAATATATATGAAGTCAATAGATAAATGCATGATAAGGTATTTTTAATTATTTTATCGTTGCCATTTTGGTTCGCTATCCTTTGCTGAGTATAAGCTTCGCAAAAAAAAAGCTTACAACATTTCTTACGTGCTGGGTCGTTTCAAAAAACCGCCACTTGGGCGTTTCATAAATTCCGCCATTTTGCAATTTTCTTGGTATCTTTAGAAAGCTCTTGTCGAGAGCAATCGTTTGATACCATGAACTCTCGGAATTGATGTCCTTACTATAAAATAAAAAGAAATAAATAAAAAATATTGTTTAAATAGAAAAACTAAATAATCATATAAAATTGTTATGTTTATAAAGGAAGATTTTTCTATTGTGTGAATTTTCTATAAAAAGATTGCATTTTAATTTCAAATACAGAGTTTCTTTTGTTGTTATGTATCAATTATTTTATTGGCACGATTGTTTTTCTAAGCCTTAATACGGTAACAATATGGATTGATGGTTTTTTATATAACGCCCTGTTTGATGGTTTTTATATAACGCCCAAAACACAAGAAAAAAATCGATAAAAACACAAAAAAAACCCATTTGATGGTTTTTATATTAACGCCCTTTTGATGGTTTTTATATAACGACTCAGCACCCAATTTTAGTGTGTCAGACAAAGGAAACTACATTTATTGTAGGTTTTTTGCACCTTAAACTTTCTCTATTTGTCTCTGTCTTCATTCATATGTTAATGACACAAATTGATTAGTCCATTCCCATTTTAAGATAAAACCGAAATTAAACAAAACGAAACGAAATTTCGTGCATCCCTGGTCCTTAATAAATGTCATTGCATTGCCAAATTTTTATGTTAAATTAGGATAACGCGGTATGCAAATAAAAGTGTCTCTCAATAGGAGGGAAATTTATTTACTCTTGGGTATAAAATTTAATTACATTATTTTAGGGGAAAACAGTAACAAAATATATAAACACGTGGTATTAACATTTAAAATCTGTTATTTTTCCAAGATTTTTTATTTCATATCATCATTTTATAGGATCAATTGGGAAAAGTATTTGCACACCAATTAAAGAGAATATGGCGCAATTTATCTGAAATTTCGTTTTTCATATTTAAATAGAATACCAATTTTTACAAATTTCTAACCCGAGTTTTTTTAATTTTTTAAATTTTTCCATATTAATTAAATAATAAATTTTATTTTACCATTTTTGTCATTTCCTTTCTTGCCATTGAACCATTTGTCAAGCTTTGTGTCAAGAATTTTCTTTTTCTCCTCCATCTCTTGTCGTAATTTGCACTTCTATTGTCTATGCGTGTCCCTTGGCGTAAATTGGCCCGATTTTCCTCCATTTTGACGGGTTGAAGGACAATGATTTTTGAAGGGGGTTCAGTTTCATTGTTGGTTTTTTTTTGCCTAAAAATTAAAGTATTTTAAACTTTCATTGAAATTTTCAAATATGACCAGTCTTGGCTTGAAGGACAGCGATTTCTTCACGGATTTGCATCGTTGAACGCTGAAATTTTTAGCAAAATTATTTTTATTATTATATTAAATTAATTAAAAAGATAAGCTTTGATTGTAAAATTTTAATAAAATTTACCACATTTGACCCAAAAGTAGCAGACGGATAAAGTTCGGCATAGATTTGACTGGTTGACGGTACGTTGCTTTCCGAGTTATCAGAACCGACAGAAATTGGAGCGTGAAGCGCTAATTTTAAGTCATTTTCTTAAAAATAGTTTTAATAGCCAAAGTACTCCAATATATGGGAATTTCAAATGTGTATGATATTGGAAAAACACCAACCTTTCACTATTTTCTATCAAGGGTTTTTCCATATTAAGCCAAAATTAATTGTTAAAAAATAGGAAACAAAAATATTAAGCATTTTAATTAGAATACCACTTAGATTGTATTAATTGTTTATTCATATGAATGTTTTCTGTTTTAAATAATCCATTATAAATTATTGTCTACTCGGAAAACCACATCATTTGCAAATTGCCCCTTAATAACGGACAGTAAAGCCTTGTACAGAATGGCATTTTATTTATTTAAAAAAGTCAATCAATTGTTTACGTATGCCAATATATGAAGATGGCTATATTACATGATTTGAGTTCTTTTCCGTGTTATATCCGCACTAGCCGGCGGGTTTGTGTATTCACTTACATTCGTCACCATGGATAAACAATTTTTTAAAAATTTGAATCCCAAAGAAATTATTTAAAAATAAAATTTATAATAAAATCTCTTTGATTTTGAATGTTAAATATATTTGTTAAACAATTTTTTTCATTCTGAATTTGAATTTCTCTAATCTTCTTGATTTTTGCACTCAGACGCTCATCAATTGATTATCTGGGTTTATTAGGTTTAATTTCAAAGGACGGATAAGTGATTGAAAAAAAAAAAACACAAGAGGAAATTTTGTGAATTTAAAAGGCCAAATATTTTTATTATATGATAAAAAAAGGTATAATTCATTGGAATGATTGATCTTGAAAGCAAATTTTTTAACATAACAAGAGGAGCAGAGAAAAACAAAGCAATAAAGAGCAGCAGAAATGATAATGTAGAAAAAACGATTGGCATCATTAGCAGCAGTCAAGGACGTCGTTTTTCGTAAGTCCAAAATAGGGGGCGCCGAAATGTGTAAAGAACTTCTCGCTTTTTTTACATTTAGGAAAATTGCAAAAATTAAGAAATAAACCTAAAATTTGGGATTTAGTACAGGGTACCTAGAGGTCCTTTTTTTAAAAAAAAACATCAAATCTTTTTAATCAAATTTGTTTTTTTTTCAAAGAAATGTTTCTTTTTTCAGCTTACTGCTCACTTTCTTTTGTCCGTCATAATCAGGGTAGCCAGATGAAAATTTTGAAAAGCCCAGTGGGCTGGCAAAAAACCTCATTTGGAGAAATTGTATTCAAAAGCGAAAAAAAAACAGGAAAAGGGGCTGGTGGTGCCGACAGCGCCACCGGGGAAAATTTTAAAATTGGCTGGGTTTTGGTAACAGATTTACACCAAAAAAGCCCGGTTTTTGTGAATTTTTGAGAAAACATAGGCGAAAAGGGGGTCCCCTCACATCTGGCTACCCTCTCATATAACCCCCGCAGTTGAAAACAGTCTTTCTGAGCACAATTGAATTCTTTTAATTTACGATTTGTACTCAGTCCTACATCTTACCAGTACACCTATTCCTCGGGTTCGGGAAAATTCGAGTTCAGGTTTCGGGCCGGGCACACAAAAATTTTCGGGTTCGGGTTTTGGGTCGAGAAAAACCTCGAATTTGGGGTTTCGGGCGGCAAGACTGCTGGAAAATAAAAAATGAACATAACACTATATAACAATTTTTTGAAGCGATTTCGTTGATAGAAATTTCCCAGCGGCGCCTAACGCACACTCCTTTTGAAATTTCCAAAAACCGAAATTGGACCATTTCATGGAAAATCTATTAACAAATGGCTAAATTTTCAAATTTCATCCGGTGGCGCCGGCGTAGATTTTTTAAAAATTGGATTCAAAAATTGGTCCATTTTGTGTAAAATTTATTATCAAAATAAACCATTTTTAACTTTTTCTCGGCGTCATGCAAATTAAAAATTTAAGCGCATTAAATAAAGCGACAAAGCAAAAAAAATTGTAGCCAGTTTGAACAAGCGATTTCAATAAACCATTGCTAAATTATTAAAATATTTAATAGATATACATTTTAATATATTGCCAATTTTTAAGTTTATTATTGTACAATTTAATTTATTATTTTAGTAATTGGGACTAAAGAAACGAAAATAATAAAAGCGTTATTCCTTAGCATTAGGTGAATGAAGGATTCACTTTAAATAATTTTCATTTTTTATACTTTAAAAAAAAACTAATATTTTTTTTAAATAACAATAAAAATGATTAATCAATTACCTAAAGAGCTATCCAAATAAAGATTAGGTATTTTTATGCGGCTTTTAAACCAGAGATAATTAAGTTAATAAAATTTTGATAAAAAAAAAAAGAATTGTACATACTAATAATAAAAAAACCATGGGACTCTTCAGTATGGCCTGCCTGATTCAGGAAACATTTAATAAAAAACAAATGAAAATTGATTTAAACAAATTTTCAAGAACAAAATAAACACATATCCAATTTTTTAATAAAATATTTCCGAATTTTTTCTATACTTGATTATTTATTTTAACTGCCGATCTTATTCCAAACACCGAGCAGCAGGTAAACTAACTCCGGTATTAAGAAAAAAAGCAGGAAGAACAGTATAGCAAAAATAATAAATAGCCAAGTAAATAATTTTTTTTTTTTTTTTTTTGTATAAGCTCCGCGAATCGCACATCAACAAAAGGACAAATCCCAGCCTGAGCAAGAAATTTTAATAATGTTAAATAAATTAAAAAACCGTCATTTATCATAAAGAAACATTAATTAAAACATAAAAATACTAAAAGGTAAAGAGTTCTTACTGAAATTTAATACACCAGAAGTAAAAATGCAACCTAATAAAATGAATTGCTACCAAAAATGTGAGCTAAATTTTTAATAAATGATAAAAAAAAAACATTATTTGGAACGAAAGTTTTGCCGATTTGACAATTGTGGTTTCAAAGACATTTTGAATTAATGAAGATAGGCCTAAATAAGTATAAACTAATCAACGAAAAGATTACACTCTAATTCGCTTCAGAAAAACGAAAAAAGAAAAATTGTCGAAAAATTAAATAAAAAAACAAATGATAAATAATGGATATAAAATTTAATTGATACTGTAAAAATATTAATACGGTATCATTCCAAAGCTTGAATGTTTAGAAACAGATGAATAAAGTTTTTGAATAATTGACCATCTTTTAAAAATCAATCACAACTTGCAAAATGCAAAAAAAAAAGTTTGCTTCTATTTTTTTCATAACTTTTACAGGTGGGTAAATTTTAGCACTTTGAAAATAAAAATAAAAACATTTTGGAGAAGAATTTTTATTTTAGAGAGAATGCCTAAGAATTTTGAATTAAAGAAAAAATTAAGTATTTTATTAATACTTATTTTAGAAGTTATTGGAAACTTAAAGAAAAAAGATATTAAAAAACTTAAATTTACTATAAAAAAATAAAAAACTATTAATCAATTCAAAAAGCATCACAATATATGTCAGAAATTAGTTTATGAAACTACAATAATTATTATGTGCTAATTTCCAAAAATCATTTTCATATTTTTGAAAATAATATAATAGAACTATAAAATCAAAAAAACAAAAAAAATAGAGCGCGAGGAAACTAAATTCGAAAAAACTGTCAAAAGGGAATAATTTTATGGCATGTATTTTCGAATAAAATAACAATAAAATAAAGAACCGAATGCCAACCTATTCAATTTAAATACTACCAAAGTTAAAAAAAAATTCAATTAGAAAAATTCTATTTCTATTGCTTGGAAAAATATTAAAATGGATTTAATTAGTCCCAAAAAATTTATTGTCGAAACTAAGCTTTTTCTTTTAATTTAATAAAAATTTTCATAATATAAATTTAAAATTTATACCAACTTAAAATATAGACATACATCATACGAAACGGTCATTTTGGCGTGGCCATTTTGCGTGGACACTTTGGCGTGGCTTTTTTGGCGTGGCCATTTGTGCGTGGAGCCATTGGGCGTGGCCATTTTGGCGTGGCCATTTTGGCGTGGCCTTTTGGCGTGGCCATTTTGGCGTGGCCATTTTGGCGTGGCCGTTTTGGCGTGACATTCATCGCCAATAATATTTCCGCGCCAGAATTTTTTAATATTTTCAGAACTGTTAAATTGTTGAATTACCTCATTTACTTTTATAATTCTGCTGCAATTTTAGATGTCGGAAATTTTAACAACACGACAAAAGAAAGTTGCTGTAACGATGGTTTTTCTGTACTTGTTCGATACGTTCAACGTAGCAATACACGGAGAATTACATTCTGGCGATGTGAGCATAAGAACGGTGCAAAGGGCGAATACACCCACGGTCACACAAATATTACTTGAATTGTTGACGACCCACACCCACGAGGCGAATTGCGCCGAGGAGCAAGGCACAAAAAATTGTTACGGCCGTGAAGCGACGTGCAGCTGACTACCAAGAACTTTCCTTCGCCATTCGTGCCCAACGCAATCGTGACGTTTCAACGCCCGTTCTCACGCAAATGCCAAGTGCGAATGTGCTCAACAAGGTGCAATTAAATTTGTGAAAATGTGCCATTAACTTAAAACTCTCTCATCAATTTTTAACTTTTTGTATAGTGATGTAATTATTTATTTTTAGGTAATCAAATGTGTGCGTGGTGAAATACAGCACCACCTCCGCTGCCTCAAACACTTGGTGCCTTGTTAATTCCCCAAACGTACCAGGTGTTACAGCGTGGAGAAGGAGCTGAGAGAGCACTTCCTTCTTCTGACTCAGGTGTATTTCGGATGAACGACAGCTAACATAACACAGGTTCATATAATTCAAGTTAGTCGTTAACAAACAATTCAGAATTCTGATTTTTGCTCGAGACTACCATGAACAATGGGCACATGCGATGAATGATATTTATGCGGATGGTACTTTTATGATCACCCCCCCCATTTGTTCAGGTGTACGCATTATTAGCAAAGTTAGTTTTCTTTTTCTTTAAAAGTTAAAATTTATGCTTTTTCTTCAGAGGGGTAGTTGGTTTTTCCAATTGCGCATTGTCTTTTAACGGGAAAGTCCCGATACATATACGAGCGCATGTTCCAGTGATGAGGAAGCATGGCCTTTGTTCAACCCAACGACAATAACGTTGGATTTCGAACTTCGGCGATGGATGCTGCAAAAGGAATTTTTCCCGGTGCCCGGCTTCGAGGATGCCTCTTTCATCTCATCCGAAATTTGCGGAGTCATTTGGCGATGGAGGTCTCATTAAGGTTAAAACCCAGTATTTTTTCACAATCAATCTCAAATTTAGCGCTACCGGAGTTGCGAAATTTTGCTGAGACTTGTCGGATGATCACTGCGTTTGGCTTTTGTGCCACCCGACTAACTGCCGCGCTTGTCCAGCTTAACACTGTGGTGCCACAGAACTCGACGGAATTCTCGAATCGTTGTACTCTAATCGTTTTAAATGATTTTTGTCATAATAGGTTCCTAAACAACTACGCTGGTATACCTCTTCTTAATGGAACTCGTACAAAGCCACGTTTTCCGGTTGAATTTTGGAGCGTTTACGAACGCACAATGAACAACAATGACCGCACTAAAATTACGCCGAAGCGGCGCACCGTCGCCTTCAAACTCTTCAGCTGTGCACATCCGAATATTTGGCGATTATAGATGTTCTCCGTGCAGATCAGCGTTTCACAATTGACCGATTGAATCCAGACCTAATGAAAGCATATGAGTACTTTTATTTATCTCACTCTTTATTCTTTATGGTTTTTGTTTTTTTGTTGAAATATGAAGATCATGGATAATAAAAATGATATCCGAATCAATTTCATACTTGTAACAATAACTTATTTTTTAGTTTCGAGCCGGTTTTAATTTCGATAAAAAAAAAAAATTCTGGCGCGGAAGGATTTTTTTTAAGATTTTAACTCAAAAATTTTAATCTTTAAGAAAAAAGATACATAGCACATAAAAAAAAAATTAAAAATATTTATTTAAATTATATGAATAATGTGGAACCATTTCCAGGAATGAATTGGAATACCAGTCCGACAGAAGTGGGCAATCTGACAGTAAACCCAAATGAAAATAATATTTTCATGCCAGAAAATATTGGAAATTTCTTTTCTGAGTTCTTGTTCCGTGCTGGGTCGTTTCGTAAAAAGTGCCACTTTGGGCGTTTCGTAAAAGTGCCAAATTGGGCATTTCGTAAAAAGTGCCAAAATGTGCGTTTCGTAAAAGTGCCAGGGCGTTTCGTAAAAAGGCCACTTTGGGCGTTTCGTAAAAGTGACAAATCGCCGATTTATTTTATATTAAATACAAATATGCATAATGTATTAGTGGAATCCACTAGAATTTACCCCTATTATTTAATCTCCCGTCTTGATCGCACCTTGATTTAAAAATGCCATAATGGGCTTCAGAGCGTTTTCTAAAGTGCCATTTTTTAAGCATGAAATTATTTTATCTAATCAAATAAGCGGATAATTATTTACTATTTTATAACTATTGTAACTCGAGATATTTGCCAGCATTATAAAATTAATTTTAATTTATTATTTACCAGCAATATAATTAATTTTGAATGATATGTGCCACCGGATATTATGCCACACGATAAGTGAATATAACAAATTAAATATATATAAACATAGATATTATAATTTTTTATTTTGCTTTTCGAATATTAATATTGCTGTGCGTCTATTTATTAATTTAATGAAAATAAAATACATGACACCGAATATAGAAAGTTTCACAAAACAAATGAAAATGCAGGTTGTATATATGTTTATTGTATAAAATGCGAAAGCTACAAGAAACCGAACTTGAATAGGTTTGTTTCCGCTTTAAATGGAGTTTACTTAAATAATCATTGTTTTGTGGAGGGGAATATGCCAATAAAATTAGTTTAATAATCATTTATGTATTATAGTATTGTTGCAAGTAAAGTTGTATTTAACGATAAAAATTCTATTATATGTATATGTTATGAAATACATAATTGCCTTAGCATTTACTTAGAAATATTTTCTATAATGGCCTTTTTACGAAACGCCCTGGCACTTTTACGAAACGCCCAAAATGGCCTTTTTACGAAACGCCCTGGCCCTTTTACGAAACGCCCAAAGTGGCACTTTTTACGAAACGACCTAGCACCTTCTTGTTCTGGCATTTTTTGGGATCTGGCATTCTGTATGCGATTAGAATACAAATGGTCATCTTACTATGCCTCTGGAAGCAAGCACATAACAGAAAGACCCATTCATCACTTGAGATTTCTGGGTCATTATTGCCTTTTCGCTTTTTTTTTTGTTTTCCTTAATCGCATTATTCGGCTCTTTTTGCTATAAATCTTATCATTTTTTTCCAATTTTTATCCACTGTCGGATTCCGCTCACTGTCAAATTGTCCGGAGCCGTATCGCAAATGTAAGGTGTAAAACTGGGGCGCAAATGATGCATAACCATCAAGAATAACAATTGCATATTTTTAAAGAAGATATTTACGTTTTAATTTTAGTAACATGATTCAGAATGCTTGAATTAGTATCGTTTTGTTTATCACAAATTTTATGTTAATCAAATTTTGTAAAAGCTAGAAGTTCCTTTTAATATGTTTAAAAAAAGAAAATGTTACCAAAATTTAATTCTTTATAACGTTTCAAGTTTTTTAGGATTCAATAATAAATATAAAAAATGACTTTATAATTCACTTTTTAATATTTGTATCGAAATCTAATTTTGTATTACTGATTTAAAATATAATATTTCATATTTTTACAATTTTATAATTTGTTTGAAAACATTGTGCAATATTAGGCCGAAATTT
>JBDPZO010000209.1:0-14011 GCA_039877585.1 Heterodera filipjevi | reverse complement strand
GGCAATGCCGAAAATGCCGTCGAATGCAAGGGGGTGCTTATCCCCTCCCACCCATGCCACCACTGCCGGCGGACCGGGTCCGGCGGCGGATCCCGTTCGAGTCGGTGGGCCTCGACTACCTCGGGCCAACGGCGACTCTCGACGATAACGG
Organism: Heterodera filipjevi; assembly: GCA_039877585.1. NCBI lineage: Eukaryota > Metazoa > Nematoda > Chromadorea > Rhabditida > Heteroderidae > Heterodera > Heterodera filipjevi. The sequence continues at coordinate 13,860 of JBDPZO010000209.1, read as the reverse complement.
GCAACGAGTGAAGGCATGGGTTTTGCTGATCACTTGCCTAACCACCCGAGCCATTTACGTCGACGCAACCCGTGACCTGTCAGCTCAAAGCTTTGTCGCCGTTCCTACGGCGATTCATTGCCAGGCGAGGTGCTCCCTCCCGCATTCTCAGCGACAATGCCCCGACTTTCACCATTGTGGGGAAAACCCTAACCGACTTCGGATTGGAAACCGAGACCCGATCGCTTTCGCGGATGAAAGGGGGATTTCATGGAGATCACCCCCCAGCACACACATGGGCGGGAGGAATCTTCGAACGTGCCGTCCAATTGGTGAAGCGAGCTCTTCAGAAAACGCTGGGTGGAACCGTGTTAGGGTTTGAGCAGTTCGCCACCCTCTTGACCGAAGTCGAAGCGACGGTCAACTCCCGACCGATCACTTATGTCGCCAGCACTGCAGGGGATCCCCTCCCTCTGCGGCCTATCGACTTCATCCAGGAGAACAATCGGCTGTGGGTGGATCCTCCCGACCATTTTCCACCACCACTTGGCCGAGCAAAGGATCCCCCGCACGTCCAGTTGGCCAAGCAGTGGAAGGATTCACAGCAGCGACTCGACCATTTTTGGAAGAGATGGCAGCGGGAGTATCTCGTGGCACTGCGTGAGAAAGCGGGCTGGGCCCACCCGACGCGGCGGGTGAATGCCTCGGGCAACCCGAACATCGGTGATGTTGTCCTAATTGAAGACAAGTTCCACCCGAGGAACACATGGCCAATGGGACGGATTGTGGAACTGAAAGGGTCAGGAGGACGGATTCGGAGTGTCCTTATTCGAATGCCGAACGGGCGGATTTGGGGACGGCCGGTTAACAAAATCTCCCCCTTGGAGGAGTCACCCGAAAGCAACACGGTGGGGGAACCCATAGAACACGGTGCTGCACCGGAAGACGAGGCAGTACGTGATGTTAAACCGGCAGAGTTGATCGCTCAATCACCGCGACAGGAAGGAGCCGGGGAGGCCCCCGTGGCACCACCGATCGGCCCCATCGTTCGTTCAGATGAAGGACCGGACCTGATCGGACGGCAAGTGATGGAACCGGCGATTCTCGGACCAGAAGTTCAAGCAGGACAACAGCGAAGCCCTTTGGCGACCGACAACGGACCCCATTGCGACGACAGCCAAGATGCTCAAGCAGTACTTCGACCGGGGGAAACCCACGGAATGGGGGAGCAAAAGAAAAGCCATCAAGTGGGAACAGTACCTATACCCGAGCCCAGAAGATCAGACAGGACGAGGAGGAGACGCGAGGTATGGTCACCCGAACGAAGGGTCCCGCAGAAAAAGGGCCGGGGAAAGCCCGTCCCCGGTTTGGGTCTGTTCGTCGGCTTGCTGTGCGTCATCGGCACCTTCGGGTGTCAACCCTCTGCCCGGCTTGGCGAGACGGAGCACTCCGATTTGATCCCCTTAACACCGGCCTTTCCGTGCACCATGCGATGCGCAGCGCGAGGAGTGACGGCAGTCAGCCATCGTCCGCTTGAGAAGCTCGAAATTTGCTGCCCGGACGGGTGCTGGGCCACGTCGCCAAATGCCCCGGAAGTCAACTATGAATTGCCAGCTGAGCTGCTCATCCACGGCTATCATTGCGAGGGTCAGTGCTGGTCGGGGTCTGGCCCACCGTTCAATGTCTCACAGCGTTGCCCGGCGAGAAAAGAATGTGAGTTAATTGGGTGTTCATTTTGTTGGGAGCAGCTGGCCAATCCGACATGCAACCCGAAATGGTCGTCCGCCCTGTTCGGATTCGGCGCCGCATTGGTCTTGGCATTTCTCGGCTGCATTTGTTCAATCGTCGGGAAGTTTTGGTCAGGGGCAACCCTCCTCTCGGAAGCAATCGCCTGGGGGGCTCAATTCCCCATCCGTTTGGTCAACCAAATTACGGGAAGGCAAATCCCGACGCCGTCAGCAGACCAAGTCAAGCGGAAGATGCGGCAAGGGAGCAGGACGGCGCGACAAGAGCTCCGGGACATACAACAGCGACTCCAATTGGCCAGAAGGGCTCGAGCGATGGCGCAGGCTTGGCAGCACCCCGGGGGGGACCGTGGTCTTCGCCCCGGCACGACATTGGCCAGTCTCGTTCCATTGGTCCTCCTCCTCGGGTTGGGCGCTGCTGAGAAGCCCATTTCCGTTATGGTCCGGTCTGAGGACTGCTCAAGATCGTCGGCGGGGCTCAAATGTGTCAGCACCGCCGCCACGATGCTGACCCTGCTGCCAGCCGACCAGGTAAACTCATTCGTCATTCGAACCCCGCAGGACGAGCTCCTTGGGGCTGTCCGACTCCGATTGGCATCCATTACTATGGTCTGTGTGCCAAAAACGGAGAGTTGGCTCCGTTCCTACGACATCTCGACATTGGCAGTGAAGCGATGCCCGTCAGCCGGGTCATGCCGGGGAAATGCCTGCAATGCGGTCCGAAGCGATTCATTCATCGCCGAACTTGCCGCTCTGAACCACCGGCCCGGTCATTCCTTTTGCTTAAGAAGTACCAGCTTTTGGCAGAACTCGTGTGGTCTGCCATCTTCGGCCTGTCTCTTTTACCGATGGGCAGCCGTTCCGTCGACCACCACCGTTTTCGAGCAGTTTACCTGCCTAGAGTGGGACTTACAAATCAGTGCTTGGGTGGAATTGGAAACCAACGGTGGCCAATTGGAGACCCATCGGCTTACCATGCACCCGGGAATCCCGGAACAGTGGGGGAATATGACCCTGGCGGTGGTCCCCACTTCCCTCCCTCCGTTGCCAGCACTTTCTGCGCATTTTGTGACCGATGGACGTACCGTGGCCATGGGGAAGTCAATCCCCTCTGATCTGCACTGCTCGGATGAAGAAACGGCACGCGGGTTCGATAAATGCCGCCTCTCCATCGGGACGTGCCAAAAATGTGCCCCCGATCACGACAATGGCACCATTCACTGTCACTGCCGTGATCTCGACATTGACAGAATGATGAACGACCCGGAACAGCGACTCCCCCTGGACGTCGCTCGGATGCATCTCCATAATCATGGGCCAACAGTTCGGGCCGAATTCCGATATTCGCCGGTTCAGGTGCATGTTCAGCTGCGCGGCATGGAGCTAGTCAGCGAGTACAGCAACACCAAGTGCTGGGTTACCGACCCCAAGCTCAGCGGGTGTTACCGGTGCATCACGGGGGCGGTGTTTAATGCCACGTGCCGAACGGACCACGGAATGGCACTGGCGAAGGTCAAATGCACCGACGGCACACTCTTTGCCTTGCATTGCGGCGGTAACGACTCGACAATAGCGGAATCGATTCCGTTTGACCGCGCCGAGGTGTTCACCGATTGCATGGTGAAATGCCCTGCGGGTTCAACCACTTTTCGACTGGAAGGGGGACTCGCCTTTATCCCCCGGCAGCAGCAATTCGGCTACAATCGGCGGGACTCAATAGGCGGTCACATCGACTTGGGAAACGCCTTTAGTTGGCCCGAATTGGGGTTTGACTCTTTCCCCCTCTTCCGCTTACTCACAGGCGGACAATGGTTTTTGATGGCTCTCGGTGCCGGCACCATTGGACTGTTCGCCTTGTTCCTCTTTCTAAAATTCAGTCCCCATTTCCGCCTATATCGTGCGCTGATAACCCATTCAGCGGCAGCCATGCTGCTGACACCGACGACGGCAAGCAGTGCGGGTCGGGAAACCCGTAGGACCGTGAGCAGCAGCTTAGGGGACAGCAAAATGCTAATGTCCACTTCTTGTCAAACGACCACCCCTCCCCTACCCTCCGGAAATTCTCTTCAATTTCTCCCCCTTTTTGTGTTTTTGACTGCCATGGCATTAGCTCTTCTTCTTTGGTTGGCGACCAAACAGGGGAGGCGGGCGGTTTCGCCCGCCGATCACTCCCCCCCTATTCCGATTATTTTCACCATTCTCTTGTTTATTCTCTCGGCAACGGCGACGGCAGATGTCATCAACAACGCCGCTCTTACTGAAGAGAGCCCTCCCCTCCCCTCCGCTCTCTCTCCCTCCCTCCTTCTTCAGCAATTCGTCGGATGGGGGCATGCGATAGGGGGGAGGGGGATTGGGCAGCAATCTCTCATTGGCCTATTGTCAATGAAAGGGAAGGGGCGGGGCACAGCGGGGGGAAGGCAGCCCCCTCCCCCGCAGTCAATTCCGATTTCCGCCCCGGGCACCAAATCACTTTTTTTCATTCACAACTCCGAAGACTTTCAATTGGGTGAGCCAACCCACTCCATCCCATCCCAAATGAGTAACGACGACAATTATTCGGACTTTGGCAATGGGGGGTTTGGTGGGACTGAAGCGAACTCACCACCCCCATCCGTGTCCCGCATGACGGACGAATTCCGTCGATTTTGGTCTGGTGACGGAAACGATCGCCAAGAGTCGGAAGGCGGCAGGGGGGAAAACCGGGGAGGGTTTTTGACCGGGTTCAACCCGCTTCCCCCCAGGGATTACGGGCCGACAGTGGCCACGGAAATTGAAGCACTCGGCCAATCGCGATGGGGGGCAGACCCTTGGGAACGAGGAATCGTGGAGGGTTTTATTCGGGAACAGGAATTCCGTGGGCGCCGGATGGTCCACGCGCGGTCGGGTGAGTTGGTGCCGGTCCCCTGTGTCATTGGGATTTGGCCGGCATCGCAACAATTGATCGCCCGCGGCTACACGGTCGAGCAGTACTTCAAAGGGGACCGGCAGTCCCCTCTGGCTCCCGACTGGCCATGTGTTCATCTCCCCGGAGGGACTGTGGGTACCTCTCGCCGGAGCCGGGCAAAACAGCAGCTCGGCTGGCGCCCGTGGCGGCATCTTCAGCGCCACGTGGATTGGATGCCCTTCGAAGAGCTCATATTCCGGGACCAACGCGTTATCGATGCTGAGGGGGAAGCCGAAATGGACGGGGCCCCAGTTAGACCCGAAGACGTAGGGTTGGCACCCTCCCCCCCGGCCCGTCCGTTCGTCCGGGGTAACTCCCCGGGGGGAGCCGAAACCCGTCGGGGCCAAGGACATGCCGGCACGTCATCGGGGTATGCTGCCAAGGCGAACCGACACCAACACTACGGACAGGGACGCCAACCCGCCCCCCGCCTTTCGCCACCGGAGGGGACTTCCCCCCTCCCTATGTCTCCCAACGAGCCCATCAGAAAGAGGGGAACGCCTCTTGCAAATGATTTGCCCCCTCTCCCTTTCCTCCCCGTTTCACTGGACCTTACGGGAATTTTTCCCGCCGATTTTCCGAAGGAATTCCTCCCCTTGTTTAGCCCAATGCGTAATAATTCCTTTTCGAATTCGTCATACAATTCGCGCGAGCACGAGGACAACCGCGGTCGCACAGTGCGCCGCTTCCACAGCGCTTGGCGTTTGGCCATGATGATCACCCGGGCCATGGAGGAGCAGCAGCAGCAGCAGAACGGGCAACCGGCCGGCCGAGCCAGCGGCAGCACGGGTGGCAGGCGACTCCAGCAGATGACCGATGACTTTGGGCGACGAGCACGCCGCGTCACCGGGTCAGCCCGTCAGCGGCTGCGGGGGCGTTTCCCCGCACTGTTCACCTCGGGGCAGAGAGCGGGACGAGCACCGCGAGAGCCTGCCGTGGCGTCTGTGGTGGTCAAACCGGCAGGTCAGGGCGGGGGGGGGACGGTCAGAGGCCGAAAGTGAAGGCACCGGCGGCGGGGACTAACCGTACCCCCGCAGCGCGCGGACGATCACCGTCCTACGACGAAGTGGCTGAGCTGCTGGCCCAAACACAGGAAGCGGAGGCCAGCGCCCGTGAAGCAGAGGCATTTGAGCAGCGATGGGAAGCGAAACGCAAGGCGGTACTGAAACAGCTCAGTATCGAGAAGGAAAAGGAAGCGGCGCAGGAGCAGCGGGCGAGAAAGGCCCGAGTCGCGGAGCTCCGTCGTGAGTCGGCCGAAATGGGGGATTTGCTTCAGGAGGCAAAGTGGCCGGCTAAGGGGAGTCTGGCGGACCAGCCCGGGAAAAAAGAGGGGTCAGCGAGCCGGTGGAAAGGGCGCCGGGCCGCGGACGACGCCATCAGCTTGCCCAACGACGACTCGGAGGGGGAGGAGGACGCCCTGGAGCCGGGGAGTGTCGCTAAAAGCGACGAGACGGTGAGCAGCGAAAGCTGCTCACCAGGGACATCGGCCGGGGGAGCACCCCCGGCACCCGGGAGTGGGCTTCTTGTGTTCAGTACCGTCAACGGCCGGCTGGAGGCCCGGGAGGCGAGCGAGGGGGAGGCGGACAAATGGTTGGACGGTCCCACCCCATCGACCTGGGCACCCAACCTCAAACGCCGGGCCAAAAAGAAGAGAGGGGGCCGCCGAGCGTGAGGGGAGGATTCGGCAACGCCGGGTTGGCAAACCCGGCCCTCAGGGCTATGATCAGGGACCCCCCCCCGCCACTTTTCCCATTTCCTCTCCCCTTGCTTTTCTCTTCGACTCATTCATTCATTCATTCGTCCATTTGTTAATCCATCCTTTCCCCGCACCCCCACCCCCCGATCTTCCCCCCGTAATTCCATTTTACTTTTCCTTTTCATAAACATGCTGTTTCTCCCCCCCCCCTCTCTTCCGTTGTTATTCGCCATTATTTTTGCCTTTCTCCCATCTGCTGATTTTTGATCATTTCCCCCCCCCCACTTTTTCTTTTGTTGGCCGTTTTCTCTTCCCATTCATTTGAATTTGTCCCCCCTCATCTTTGCACATTTCGCTTTGTATTTTGGGGCCGGAGGGGATCAACTTTTCCTCCATCCAATTTTCCCTTTCTTTGTTTTGCATTTCGCCGCCTTCTCCACCGTATGCCCCCCCCTTTTTTGTTTTTCCCTTTTTTCGTTCAATATCTTTTGTGTTTGGGGGACGCGGATGACCAGCAAGGGAATCTCCCCCCGATTTTCGCTTTTTTTTGTCTAATGCCTTGGCGGCCATTTTTTGTTGGCTGCCTTGGTCGTCGCCGGGGGACTCACCCCCGATTTTGCATTTCATCTTAAAAAATTGTATTCTCTGACCTCTGGGGGATTCTTATATAACCACCCCCTCCCCTCAGGGGGACACACTTCTACGAATTCCCATTTTTTTCCGTCGATGTTTATCCCCCATATAATCGGCACAAAAATTGTTTGGTGTCTTCCCTTCGTTCAATAAATATTTGTGCTGAATTTGAGGGGACGGGGCAATTTCGCCTGAGGGGAAAAATTAATCTCCTCCTCCGTTTTCGTCTGCGCCGTCATACGGGGCCGAACTAAATCCCCAGTTCGGGCGCCCATTCTGATCTTTCCGATCAGCCCAATTCTGATCACTCCGATCAGCCCGTCGCTGAGGAGTCCTACCCCGGATTCCGTCCCTTCTTCCCTTTTTATTTCGGGAAGTTCGAGCCGTTCGGCTACGGGGGAAGACCCCCGACTGACAGTGGGGATTTTTTCGGTTTCCGGTTGGCCCCTACAACCGGTGGTGCCGCTAATTAGTGCCGCCTCATTTGTTTCCCGTTCATCCCCGGGACGAACCCCTCCCTTGGGCCAGGACCAAACCGACTGTGCGGATCAGCGGCAGAGGGGACCATTCTTCCCCCTCTCATCTCATTCAAGAGGGACAGTCTCGGGGACGTTCGGGTGGTAAATCCCCCCTGACTCCACTAAGTAGAGGAAGGGAGGCACAGCCCAACCGACAGGGGCAAGGGAATTTGCCACAGGGTTTTCAAAAAAACTAGGGGATAGGGTTTAAAAAAATAGGCGGTGGATTTTCAAAAAGGCTATGGGGTGGATTTTCAAAAAAAAAACTGAGGATAAGGCTTTGAAAAAAGCTAGGGGGTGGGTTTTCAAAAAAAACTGGGGGTTAGAGTAAGACATTTGCGATTGCTTGCGTGCGTATGCGTCGGTCGGGGCATGTCGATTCGGCGCCAGAATTTTTAGCGCTTTGTAACTTTTTTCTTAGGCAACCAAATAATTTATTCTTAGTTTCTTTCAAATGCTGCTTGTGATCTCTATTAGTCCTCAAAAAATTGAAAAAATTTACCACCCTATAAAAAAGTGGTGCTGAGTCGTTTCCTAAAAACCGCCACCATGGGCGTTTCCTAAATTTAGTAGTGCTGGTACTTTTAGGCACAAAAACCTCCAAAAAGGAACCTATAAAAGGCACATTCCCCCCTTTTTTCTAACATTTTCCCATTTTGGCACACTGTCTATTTATTTTATTTTGAGAAAAAACATGTTTTCTTCGGATACCAAGAACTTTTGTTCGATACTACAGACCCATTTTAAACTTTCAGCATCGAAAGAAAAAATTCTTAACAATTTGTAAGGGTTTTTGAATTAGAAATAAGGGTTTGCTCAAAAGTTAATCCGAGGGCAGCGACCTCAAAAACCTAAAAAGCGATATATTCATTCATTCAATGACTGAGGACAAAAATTTCATTTTCATCAGTAGCACTCGGAATTTTAGGCAAAATCGTCTTTAAAATTTATTAAAAGTATATATTCCGAGCCCTACTGATCATTCAACACTCTGAGGCATATAATTTTAAAGAAATTTTTTATTTTTTTATTCCATTTTCGACGAACAAGAAATGCTGAAAAGTGGCAAGCTTATGTATAAATGAATCCTATTTTGTATGAATCCTTCCATTCTGATAATCCTCTTCCGTCCTCTGCCTTCTTCTCTTATCCACAGATTTAATCCCAATTCAGCGCCAATAGAAAAGAGAGCGAGCGATTCAAAGTTCCCTGAATATTTATGGTTTAAATATTACAGATAAAGGTTAGAAAGCATTAATATAACGAGAGGAGGGGCACAGAAAAACGCTAAAGTGCCAAAAATCGCCCAAATAATGGCACAATTAAAGAAACATGACGACAAAATCTCACGTGGTTTCGATGAATCCATTTGTGAAAATGCGCAACATAAAATCACCCTCTTCGTCGGGCTCGTAAGTGGACGGAACGATGACATAATCGCCCGGAGGCATGCGAAAACGACCGGTGACCTTAAAGGGGAACAAATTGGGTGTTAATCAGTCAGTGTGTGCTCCTATGTCTGTGTTGTCGTAAAATGAAGCCCTTGAAACAATGGAATCGACCCGCTAACCTCTCTGAGGTTGATGAACGCAGGACTTCGAGCACACGACTTTGTGTTGGCAAAATGCTCCGTACTCAAACGACCGCCACCATTGCTCTGTGAAAGTTCATTCATTTAAATTTAGAAAATTTTTATGGGTTTGTCAACACGTCTTTTCCAAAAATTTCTCTTGCCTCATAAACGGCAAATCCAATGGCCAAATTCTCGATGCCGGTATTCTTCAGCTCACGTCGGTATTTCTGCATCACTGCGATGATGACGGTGCACAGGCGGTCGTCGTCGTTGGGGTCCGCGTCCGTCAATTTCATGCGAAACTGCGGATTCGTGGCAAAAGTGCCTTAAGCAGGGTTTAAATTTTTTTAAGTAATTTAATGTAAAAAAACCGTGTCCAGACATTTGCGCCTGAGACATTTGCGCCTATGTCCAAAACCCTGTTCAAATTTAATTTAAACCAATCCAAAAACAATTAAGGCTTAATAAACCATACCAAACAGCATTTTGTGGTGGTTTTAAAAAAAAGAATTCGAATGTTTGCATAAATGGTCATTTTTCAAAAACTCTCGAAGAACGAAATTTTTGGCCATAACCAATTCGTAACTTCCATTTACATATTATCAGATTTTTGGCTTCTTAAAAATCAAATCTAAACTGAATTTAGGACATAGGCGTAAAGTCTCGGGCGCGAAAGTCCGAGGCACAAATGTGGGGTAACCAAAAAAACATACGCAAATTGTTACGGCAGCCGCCGGCTGTACGTCCTTTGCGCCATGAACCGTCGTGGGCGACGGTGGCCCATGTGTTGTGCGGCGTCGCCTTGACGCCAGTCATTTCGTAAATTTCCTCCATCACTTCGGGCCCCAAATTGCAGATTTCCATTTTCTCAAAATTGGCCAAAAAGTCATTGAAGGCCATCCTTAAAAGCGAAAAATACAAAATCAAAGAAGAATGATAAAAAATGACCAAAATTCGCCGTCATGAGCAAAGGTGAGGCCCATGTCCGTTTTGAGTTCGTTCGGCAACATTCGCCACTCGGACGAATTGTCTGACCATGGTCCGTTCCATTCCTGGTCATTGCCCCACGGGTTACGAATTCGGAGCAGTGCCTGATCGCCCCGCGGTGTTGGCACAATTCGCATGCCGGTGATGGAATAGGCATGGCCCTGCGCAACAAATGAGTGCCAAAAAATGAAAGGGTTTTTGTCCAATTGCTTTCTCACTTTGACCAATCCGTTGGGCACCCGCGCCTCCCAAACGTTGGGGTCGGCTAAGATGGAACAGCCAAACAGAGAGCCCATCTCAAAGCCACGGGACATCATCTGAAAAAAGTGACGCATTTGCATCAGACTCCTTGGGGCAGAGTGCGGTGCATCAAATATTGCCAGTTGCCTCACCTGCATCAAATTCTCCGGGGGATTTTGCAAGTCGAAGAATTCGGTCAGTCCCCCCGTCATGTCCTCCAACGCTTCGCTAGTCGTCCCGCCTTTCAGCGCTTCGTAAGAGCCGTACAGTCTGAACAAAGACAAACGCATGAGGCGGGGGAGAGAATTCGAAAGCTCTAAGTGTTTAGAAATTATCATTAAGTTGAAATTAAGGGAGTCAAAAACTCACTCAAAAAAAAAAGTTAGAAATAAAACTCATAAAATTACCGGTTTTTGCAAAAATAAAAATTCTAACTCTTTTGAAAAATTTTTAATCCCTTAAATCTGCTTAATGATAGTTTCAAAACACCAAGAGCTTTCGAATAAAATCAGAAGAAACAAATAATTTGATAACTCTTAATTTTGGACTAATTTTCTAGTAAAAATTTCTTAAATTGTTTTTTGTATTCACTTTGCGTATGCCTTTTCCAACAAAGCGCTCCAGAATTCGTTTCTAAATGCAAAAAGGGGAAATTCGGAAATTTGGAGAATTTCTGACAATTCTTGCGAATGCATGTACAGCAATTCGCTCTCCATTGAACAGGGGAGTCGGTCGTCGATGACCACGTCCACCCATCGTCCGTTTTGCCAAAATTGGAAGTGGAAAATGCCTGAAAGTTTCATTTTGGTCAGGTTAAAATATAAATTTTGTTCGGGATAGACCTAACAACCTACCGATCATTGTAAAGAAGTAAAAATGGGTTTTTGGAATTTGACAGAATTCATTAAATTGCTGCATAATTAACCCGGTTTTCTGTTATTCCTCCCCTCCCATTCCCGCCATTAATCAAAGTCTGAAAATTTTATATAAAAAATTCTTAAAATTTTCTTCCAATCGGAAGATGGGAAACGGTATTGGGAGGGTGTAGGGAAGCATCCCCCCCCCTTATCACATGGATTGCTTCTTGGCAGAGTCAGTTGAGCGCACCTGCGTAATTCTCCGTGAAGCTTTGGTCGGGCGGCACCACCCGGTAGAAAAGTTCGTCGCGCAGTGTCAAATTGGCAGCGGCCGCCATCAGCCAACAGTCGCCCAATTTGCCCTGAATGACGTCGAATCGGCTGTGCCCTTCGCTGATCAGTTGCGGCTCGCGCACAATTTGGCCCGGCCGAAGCCATTGCACTCTTTCGGGCGGACGACGAGTGAAGAAGAGACTTTCGTCGGAGGCGGGGAAGTCGACGTCCTCAAAGAGACGCTTCTCCTTCAAAGCGAATGAGGGGGGGGGGGGGGGGGTCAATTAGTGAGAATCGACCATTTTTTTATGCATTTTGGCAACTTTATTCCTTCCCATCCTCCTGGCCGGATTTGAGGTTTTTGTCGGCGTCACGCATTGTGTATAAATTGATTGATTGAGAATTGGTCTTTAAGTCCGATCGTTGGGGAGGAGCACGAATTTTCCGTATTTATTTGAAATTTTATGGACTTTCCTGTATTCTATGAGTTGAGTCAAAAGCCATTTTCAGATTCTTGAACAAAAACTTATTCTTTAATTGTCAAAACCCTAAAAGAATGTAATGAGCTAATCCGGTTTTACGTACCGAAAAAGCCGGATGAGAGAAAATGTATAAAGAATGAATACCTGAAGACACCGGTCACGCTCATCGTAGAAATTGACGGGCTCCTTGCGTCGAATCGGTGGGCCGGGAGTCGGCACGGGTTCGGGTTTGACAAAAGGGTCGACCTATTGGCAAATTGCGTGATTTATTTTCTGTAGACCATTCATATATGTGTTCCTTTTTTCAGTCTCACATCGCGATGGAATTTGCCGGAAATTATATTGTCCAAGATGATTTTGCCGATGTTGCCCAATTTGTTGTCCTTTCCACCCAAATTGAACAAAACATTCCCGGCAATTGCGCCGATTATTTTGCCAGTTTGAGGATCAACACCTCAAAAAATATATGGAAAATGCCAGTTTTTCTTGGTTATTTTTTTGCCTCACCGAGAAAACGATGCGCCGCCTCATCGATCAAATTGCCGATCATATCGCACACTCCGCCCGAGAGGAAATTGTTGTTGATGTTAGCACCTAAATCATATGGAAAAACAATTTAAATTCAAATAACCGGTAAAACTTAAGGAAACTGACAACTTTGATTTTTATATCATATTATATATCATTCGATTCCTCTCGATGAGTGAAGTCGAATGGTATCATTATTTTTACCCCGCGACGCTTCTAACAAAAGTTACAGACCCGGGACTGAAATAGTAAAATGGCTTGGGACTGAACCGTCCAACTTGTAAAAATTAATGAAAATGAAAAAGTATTTATATAATTCGACTTCTCGTACTCAATAATCTATGGAACTAAAAGAATTTTAAGGCGAAAAGCACATTGGACAGAGTTATAGCCACGGGACTGAAGTGGACAAATGAAAAGCACCTTATTTCAGAATCGAAATTTCCAACATTTTATTGCATAGAAAAATTGCTAATTTTTAGCTCTACCGAATTGTCCTTTATACCCGCTTTCTATCTCTTTCTTAAAAAAAGTTATAGCCCAAAAACTGATTTTGGAAATCCGGACCATAGGGGGTACCCTATTGAAAAATTTTTCAAAATTTTTTTACTCCAAAATTTATTTAAAAACACTTTTCTAAGCCTATTTGGCTCGCTGATCACGAATATCAAATCAGATTTTTAGTTTGGACTCCGTAAAAGTCTCTGAATCCCTACGTTAATGGGGATTCTGGGGTGGGGCAGGGGGGGGGGGGAAGGGGGGGAGGGGGAGGGGGGGGGGAAGGTTCAGATCTCCACACTCAAATGTTTATATTATTTATTTGCTTTGATTCATTTAAGATATTATTATATTTATAATAAATTAAAATATAAACAATTCTCTTTAAAATTTATTTAATGAAAATTATCAGGTGTATTTATTCCTGCTTTTAAATAAATTTATAATTATCAACAAACCAATTTTTGAAGTAAATTTTAATACAAATTAATGTTAATAATTATTTAAATTAAAATAGTGCGTTCCTTTTATTAATTTTAATGCCTTCAAATTAATATTTATTCATTTCTTCTGAATAAAATTTATGTGTTTTTATCTTTTTCTAACACTTTTAGTCCCTAATCATTGGAACACTCTCTAATCATTGTAACATTCTTTAATCATTGGAACACTCTCTAATGATTGGAACACTCTCTAATCATTTGAACACTCTCTAACCATTGGAACACTCTCGAATCATTGTAACATTCTTTAATTTGGAACACTCTCTAATGATTGGAACACTCTCAGTTCCTAATCATTGGAACACTCTCAGTTCCTAACCATTGGAACACTTTCAGTCCCTATCCGTTGGAACACTTTGGGCCCTATTGGTCGGACCTAGGTAGCGAAGCTCGATAAGCGCGAA
>JBDPZO010000208.1:0-23003 GCA_039877585.1 Heterodera filipjevi | reverse complement strand
CAATTTCAAACAAAGTCAAAAATTAAAATCTTTTTAAATTTTGTAATTATCTCTTATAACTCTGTCTAAAAGCCCGTGTAAGCAATAGAACAACCGAAGTGCTGCGCTGAGCGCTCATGTCAGCACGTTTTTGAAGGTTTTGCAGCATGGGCCGCCATTGAGAATCCATATTTAATGACTAGGGCATAAAATTATATGGATAAAATTGCAAAATATGGCCATAAAAAATGTACATAATGCCAAAATATGGACAAATATGGAAATATGGACATAAATCGCGAAATATGGATATAGAAATGCATCCTAGAAGCTTCAAACCAAGCTAAAAACATGTTTTTCGTGCGTTTCAGGCCTCCCGCAATCCAGGAAAAAAATATATAGTTTTCCATATAATTGGATGCCCTATTAATGACATAATTTGTCCGTTTTTTTAATTTAAAGTATAAACAAGAAAAACTCCGTTTTCCCTATTTGAGCCCAAAAAACGACCATGCTCCCACACATTGTGTGGGCACTGATCTTTTTATTTAATAAAAATGAAATGCATTAATTTTTTATTTAAAAATTGTTAATGCATATGATAATTTCAGCCGTGATAGATTTCTGTAATGCTCTTAAAACCATTGTAACTGCTGCATTAGAAGACACTGAAAAGGGCGCAGAAACAATTAAACATATAATAGAAATGAAGCAATTTACACTTTTGGAAGAATTTATAAAATCATTCGAAGATGAGGAAAATGGAAAAAAATTGAAAAAATTTTCTAAAAATTTCAAAATGAAACCATTAATGAAGAGGAAAAGAATTTAATGAAGATGAAAAAGAATTCACTTCAAAAAGAGTTATTGCCAATTTTGGAACAAATTTCTTCAGAATATGCCATTGCGAGCAATAGTGAACTGCACAAAAACAGTGGAATACAATTGGTAAATATTGGAAACGAAAATTTATTATTTGCCCAAAATTTTTATTTTACTTTGAAAATGCATTCATCAAAAGATGAAGGCAATGTGAAGTATGATCAAATACACCAATTGCTTACCATTCCCTTAACAATGGCCAAACGATTCATTGAACGACTTTTCGCATTTTTAGAAAGGTTTGTATTTATGCAAAATGCACTGTTTTTGAGAATATTTTATGGTCACAAATAAATATTAAAGTTGAATTGATTTTGAGAAAAGTTAAGACAAAATTTTGTCGTCGGAAAAGCAGTAACAAATTTTGGAATTTACAAAAAAAAAAAAAAAGAAGTACCAGCTACCCTTTTAAAAGATAATTTTTTGACAGGGCGTACTCATTTTCATTTTTATTTAACCTCTTTTAATCCGTAACTCAGTTTTTGCAACACTGTGTATTTTGCTAAATGTATTTGTGTCAAAGGTAATGAGTGGGGCCTTTAAAATGAATAAAAGCTTTGTAATATAATATTTTCACTTTTCTTTTTTTAGAAATTTGGCCAAGAATAGTGCAATAAATGAGTTTGATTTTCTAAAAACTATACAAATTATTGCATCGGACAAAGAATTGAAGGCTGAAAAGCGTCAAAAGACCATTCTTTTTTAAATTAATGACAAACTTTTTCAATTGCTTCTCTCCTTGGCAATTCGTTTGTGCTTTGTAATTGATGATGGAAAAAATGAATTTGTTGAAAAATATTTGCCAAAATTTTTCATCACTTTGAGAAATTGTTATATATCTGCTGATGAAAAGAAATCTCTGAGAGATTGTGATTATCTATTTAGGTAATTCTTATTGATAAGCATTCCTATAAAATTTAATTTTCAAATGTGACAATTTTGATGGAAAAACATTTATATGAATTTTTACATTTTTTGAGACAATTAAAAACCAAAAATATTAAAACATAAAATTATTAACTTCCAATTAAGACTCTTCCCTATACTCTTTTTATTCAAATACCAAATTACAATTGACGATGAAATGGTCAAAATTAACTTGCCAAACTGGCATTTGCCTTACTATGTGTATTTGAAGAATGAAGATGAGTTGATATTCATCCCCAAATACAAATACGGCAGTGTAGAAGTGTTGCGAAGTGTGTTGGTATCGATAAGAGCCTTAATAATGATATTTTTTGCTTAAAAAAACGACTAATTTTGTACTTTTTTAAACCAGAGTTCCCATCAAAAATTTTCCAAAACAAGGAAATTGCTTGTTCTAAATAAGGAAAAAATAAAGGCTTTTTTTAAAAACGCGATTCCATAGCTTTAAACAAATAATTTTGATTCATTAAAATCCAAGTTTGCATTATATTTTCTGTGAAAAAAATTGGGGACTCGGCGGTGCCGAGAAGTGCCAATTTAATTTTTTAAATTTGTCATTAATTTTTTAGTTGTACCTCAAATTGACGAATTGTACAAGTTATTAACGGATGACAAATTGCTTGAAAAAGACATTAGTCCAATATTCATAAAGTTGAAAGAACTTTTGTGAAAGAAGAATTGGAAAAAAAGAGAACAGACGAAACGAGAAGCAGAATTATTATGCTTATTCAATTAGGAGAGTAGCTTTTTGGTTAAATTCAGTCTTTTTTTTTGTTTTTGTTTGTAACTTGGATGGTTTGTACCAGGGATGGCGACGATTTCCGATTTTCCGATTTCCGAAAAAAATTTGGAGCATCGGAATTCCGATTTCCGTTTTCCGATATTTTTGGGAAAAACCGGAATTAATTCTAAAAATTATCAAAAAAAAAAAAAAATTATTTTGTTGAAAAAAATCCCGATTTTCCGATTTCCGATGTTTTTTGGACCAGAATTCCGGTTTTCCGATTTCCGAGAAATTTTTTGCCGTCGGAATTCCGATTTCCGAAAAAATTTAGGGCATCGGAATTACGGTTTTCCGATTTTTCAAATCTGAGATCGTCGCCATCCCTAGTTTGTACTGAGTCATCATAAACTCGGGTCCGGGTCGGTTCGCCGCGGACAGTTCGCCGCCAGACTCGTTTATAACTTTGTAACTTTTTTGTTTGTGAACCAAATTTTACAAATTCGGTATGATTCGAAAGCTTTGAGTGTTTAGAAGGTGTGAATAAGTTATTTCAAAAGCGACTGACTAACTCTTTAAAAAGTTACAACTTAAAGAACGCAAAAAATTCAGAATTTTGGTGTATTTTGGTGCTTAACTTTTTTATAGGTGGGTAATTTTTTTTCAATTTTTGGTGGCTTAATAGAGCTTCTAAGGAGCTTTCGAACGACGCTAAGTTTAAAGAATTTGGTTGCCTAAGAAAAAAGTTATGGTGTCCGAAAGGATGCTTTTAGCAAATTTACACTTTTTGTCCATCGCTCCGATTTGCACTTTTTGTCCATCGGCCAACCACGTTACATTCGAACCTAGGTCCTGAGCGAGACTAAAAAGAATGCACTTTTTTTTCCTTTGTATTAGCTATCTTCACAAAAAGGCGAGAAAACGAGAAAAGCGTGAGCTCTTTGTGAGATCAACAATATCTTTCACCTCTCAAAAAAGGTGCCAGTAAACAAGACCGTAACTGGTCCATTATCTGGGATACGTTCTTTTTTCTTGTTTTAACTGTACTGAGTTCTTTGTATTATTAAACCGTTAACAAAAGACCGTCACTGGTATATTATCTGAGAGCCGTGTTTTTCCATCTTATAATCCATAAACGATTTACATTGTTCTATCTCAGGATAGGGATTCGTCCTTTATTTCAAAGGAGGTCCTTTATTTTCGGCTTTCATCCTTTGAAAATTTGAAGCGTCCTTTATTTCAAAGATGTCCTTTGAAAACGGTTTTTTGCCCAAAAAATGTAAAAAATGTTAATTTTTAAGCCAAAATCTATTAGCAGATCTGACCCAAATTGTCAAAAATTTTCCCGGCGGCGCCTATCGACACCACCTGACCCCTTATACCTTGGATTTTCTCAAATTCTACTCTAATTCAACTATTTTTGTGCAACATCTGTTACAAAAATACAACCAAATTTTCGAAAAATTTCCCGGGCGGCGCCTATCGGCACCTCCGCCCCCCCCCTCCGCCGCTTGGTGAAGAATTAAACATTTGAATAAAATAACGATTTTATTTTATTGCAAATGAGAAGTTTTTAGAGTGTCCTTTGAATTCGCAAATTCTTCCCCTTATGTCCTTTGAAATAGAGCTCGACCGATCCCTACCCTGTTCTATCTTAATTATACAACACATATTTTGCATTTTGTCGGTATTTTATGCCTAAACTTTCTAATCTTCCATTTGGATGAAAAGGTAAAAAATTATTACAAGACTGAGTTGGCCAGACGGAGTTGAGTTGACCCCATCACCGTGATCTTGTATATCATTTATAAAATAATTGAAAAAAATAAATTCATTAAACCAATCAAGTCAAAAATAAATGTACTGTCGAAACCAATCACTGTCAAAAACACCTGGCACGAAGATTTTATCCAAATTATATGTGCTTTTTCAGAAAGAAATTAAAACACTAATAAAATTCAAATTTTTTGTCTATAAGTTGAATTTTGACAAAATCACCAATTATTTAATATTTTTAATTAGATTTCACTAAGGCATATGTATGACAACGTAAAATAGAAAAAAACGTATTATAATGCGAAGATAAAGGGCATTTTATCATTAAAAAAATAGAAAAAAATAAATTATTTTTCTTTATATAAATAATATTTCATCTTTTTCTTAATTCTAAAATTGTTTGTTATACTTTTCAATTGTTTGGGATAATGTGCGACAATTATATTCCCATCAAGTCTGCAGAAGCACTTCCAAAATAAAAATAATTTAAAGGCGAAATTGACCGCGGTATTACCAATGCCAACTGGCAAAAGATGGCCAAAGGCACCAAAATTGCTGAGGCCAATTAACCCGTCTATTCCAGAAATTAATTACCAATTAATAATAAGAATAAATAATATACAATCCAACACGTACCCTTGGAGGCGTTTCCGATTCACCCGTTTCTAAATTAAATTTCAATTGATGGGAATTTCCTTACAAGCAAAAAAGATTGCTAATTACCCTCATTGATTGGTGGCGCGTCAGTTTTGCCCTCTTGCAATGCCAAAACTGAAATATATTATAAAAAAAAAAGTTTTGCTTCTATGAAGCTTATTGTCGCGTGAATATTTTTGTATCAGTCACCGGGGCCCGTACCATAAGAACGAGGTAAAGTTACCTGGGTAAACTTACCCGGGTAACTTAACCCGGTTAACTAACCCCCAGCTGCGGGTTAACCCGTACTAAATGAATGTTACCGGGTTCTCGCTGGGCTTACCCGCAGCTGCGGGTAAAGTTACCAGTTACCCTGTTCTTTTAGTACCATTATAAAAAATTTTTCAAAAAATCGCAAAATGCTTGGTACCATTTGATAAAGTAGGCTTTGTAGGATAACTTATCAAAAGGAATTATTTCTATAAATTTACTTCTGATTTTTAATGATTTTTTGAAAAAATAAGCTCGCTTGCTTACCCTGGTCCGACCCAGGGTAAGAATCTTACCCTCAGCTGAGGGTAACTTAACCAGTTACTGATTCTTTTAGTGCGGGTTAAAAGTTACCCGCAGCTGAGGTAAGTTTACCGGGTTAAGTTACCCGCAACTCGGGGTTGCTCTTTTAGTACGAGTAACGGGTAGGTTAACCCGCAGCTGAGGGTAGGTTAACCCTTACCTCGTTCTTATGGTACGGGCCCGGAGGTTCCTCCCTCCCCGCCTCCCCCGAAAAGATTGAAGAGCAAATTTGTTGAAATTTTCATTAATTATAATTTTTTTAATTATTACAAATTTAAATACAACTAAAGAATTTTCTTTTTGTCCAATGCACTAAAAAATGCGTACCCTGGCCTTTATGGTCGTCACCAAATTCTCAATTACAATCCCAATGAAGGCTGGTGTTCTGGTACATTAAGTTTACCAATCTCTGACAATCCCGTATATTATAACAACCCATCTAAAAAGCAGTTAAAGAACCTGTAATTAAAAAAATGAAATGCACATAAGTTCTACGATTATCAGTACGGACTTGATTTAATGTATTCGTTATTTCTTTTCAAAATTCAAAAATTTACTGATTTATCGGAAAGTTGTGATTTGGGTGGTCCAAACCATTGCTGATGCTTTTCTTAAAAGGTGACTTTCATTTGCGCCCTGCACTTGGCGCTCATTAGCTTAGAAATTTATTTCACACAAACGTATTTCCAAATGGTCAACGGGAGAGTAATTAGAAATATCAGTGATTAGTCAATCCAATTGTCAATCTCTTATGTAGTTAGGTGAAATTAAAGATTGAATGGAAACCTTCTCCATTCCATTGGTGGTTCTTCCAATCTGCAAGTAATAAATCATGCATGTTTCAAGCTTTCTGCATGAATAAGGCAGGTCTACGAGCCCCTTTCTGAAATACATCTTTCTCTAATGATCTCAAATTTCGGACGGACGCAAATGTCAGGGTGCAAATGTCGGGGCGCAATGTGCAGGTCTCAAATGATGCATAACCTCTAAAACTGCCAATTTAGCGAATTGAATAAATTTAATCATAACTTTTCTAGAAGCAACCAAATAAACAATCTTCGCAATGTAAGATAGCCTTGAATTGCTCTATTAGCTTACTAAGTTTAAAAAAAAATTTCTAATTAAGTTTTTAAAAAATGGGAACCATGGCACTTCAAAACAATATTTAACAGGGTGGCAAAAATTTGGAAAAGGCTCATCCCCATAATACCCTGCCTTCCTCCAGGCAAAACTCAACCAATTGTTGAAGCGATTAGCTTGGAATTGATTGTGTATTAATGATTGTAATTTTATAATATTGTCACGGTCATGCAGATTTATATTAACATCGTAAACCAAAACAAATTGTGTAATTTTCCTCGTAAATTCTTTCCAAATTCTAAAAAAATTCCTAATGTTTTTAAGAAACCCTTTAAATACCTAAAAACATAGACATCCAATGGCTGACAAGGTCCGGTTCCATGTTTCGGAATTTGTTTGACTGCCAATTGAATTCCTTCCGGTGGCTTAAAATTGTTCCACCCTGTCCAACTATCCACAATTAATAATGGTTTTTGGCCAGGACGAAGGACAGGGTAAAGAATTCTGTCGACCCATTCAATCATCAATTGTTTGGTCATTATATGACTGTTGTTGGCAACGGCATAAATATTTTTGGCCTAATACTAAAAAAGATTAAAATACCCTATTTTAAAGACCTGAAAAAATCCTTTCTGGGGAAAACGCCCTTGGCGTTCAGCAATCACAACAAAAAGTGGTGAGAGGAGCTGGCCATTTGCTGTAACCATCGGTTCTGGTGCAATAATGGATGATTCAATATTATATTTGGAAAAATATTTTTATAGGATGGAAATAATATTTTTTGGATTGACATACATATTTTCTTTTATTGATTCATTAAAAAGTTTGGCACGGCATATCTAGGCACTCGGGCTCGTTTAGCAGAAAATAAAAACACTTTATTTATGAACCTAGGGGTGCTCTCCGAAATCCCACGGACACCTGAAGACCCTCCTTTGTCACTGCTGGTCCGATGTGGTCCTGCTGCTCGAAATTTAATTGACCATTCAATAAAAAAGTTTGACTTCCTTTTTTCCCCTCCGTTCTGTGGCGCTGTTTTGTTTTTATTTTGCTGTACAGCAAAAAGTTTGCCTCATTGAAGCTGCCCAACAACAGTGAAAAATTGAATTAAGTAATGTTGGCAATTCCATGGCATAAATTATGTTTTTTCTTGGAGCTACAAAAATAAAAATTGACAGAACGACGCCAAAAGCACGAAAAAAAATTACAAAACTTAAAGAGAAGGGTAGTGATCAGAAATTAAAAATGCTGCGTGGTGAGTACTTTAAAAGAGGACTAAAATTAATAATATTAAAGAGTTAAAAAATCCCCAAATTAATAAATTTGCTCATAAAATTTTTTTTTCTTTAATTAAATGGAAATTATATTCAATAATTAAAATTTCCTTATTATTATTTTCAAAAGAAAAAAATTACTCTGAGTCAGCGTCTGAACATCCGCCGCGATCGAGGCCTGGGAGTCAACACAATCATCGATCAAATCAGAGCAATGTTTCATCAGCTGAGTGACCTGAAATATATTTTAAAATTAAATAAAAATGAATGTAAAGCCGTTAGATCAGTATCAAATCATTTCTTTGTTAATTATTAAGTTAATAAATGGTAAAAGCACATACAAATTTATTGAAATTGAAATAAAATTACATTAGTTGTCATTTGCTCGGACCAATTTCAAGTCGTGCAACTTTTGGGAAGAAAAGGACCATTTAAGTAGGGGTTCGCCTAAAGTCTAACGGGGTCGAAAAAATGGTTACAATCGCTTTTCTATTTTTTTTTCCGACGACTCATCGGTGCTCACCGTTTTTGGGATTAAATGAATGTTTCTCTCATCATCCACTCGCACATTCAATGCACGCCATTTGACGGCAGAAAGTGAGAACCGTGAACGGGGCCCCGGAAAAACGGGGACTTTTGCCCCGGTTTCCCCATTCCCGGGTCATCGTTGATATTAATTAAATGTAAAAATGTTTATTTCATTTTGTCCAAAATACTTCAGTGTTTGCAAGAAATTATTTAAAATTTACATTTTACAATTAAGATCTCTTAACAATCCCACCAAAATTTTCCAGGCTGCGTCTATCGGCACCGCCGGGCCCCTACCCAAAGATCTTTCAAAAATTTCGAAAGTATGATGAAAATTATTTATCCGAAATTTTGAACTTGATTTTGGGAATACTTGAGTCGAGATGCACAAAAAAGAAAATTCTCGAAAAAAAAAAATTTATTTGGGCGAAAAATTTAAACTATTTCGGAAATTTTGAAAAATCTCCGTTCCCGGCCGAGGCCCCGTTTAAAATTTTGGACTGGTACGGGAGCCCCGGAAAAACAGAAGTTTTGCCCCAGTTTCCCCGTTCCCGGGTCATCATCGACCCCCGTTCCCGGGGTTTTACTCCCAACATCCCTGGTTTCCAAGACGTTGTTGTTTATTTTGTTGCCCAACTTTCTGAAATCATAGATGGTGCAGCTACTGGTTGCCGCTTTTGCCATTTTTATGGCCGGCACTGTGTTCGCCGGTTTGGCCAACTTTCGCTACACGTACAAGGTGTGGCGCCGGACCGAACACGGGCACGTCACATCCAAAGTCAGCACAAAGTGGTGGCGCTGCCACCGCTGCTGGTGGACTCACCGAAATGTTCAACTGACTGCGCGCCAGCGTGGCGCGCCTGCCCAAGCGCAGAGTGATCAGACTATGAAGGAAAGGAAGTGATCGTAGGGACAGAGATTGTAAGTAGGGTAGGTCAAGGTTGGTTAACCGAACCGAATCCAAAACCGAAAACCGGGTGGACCGGTTTCCCGGTTTTGGTTTGAAAACAAAAAATACCGTGGTGAGCCGAAACGAAAAAAGTATGGGTGTGGCGAAGCGAAAAAAGTATAAATGTGGGCGAAGCAAAAAGTATGAGTGTGGGCGAAGCGAAAAAAGTATGAGTGTGGGGTTTTCGGGGGTAGGGGTCATTTCAGTACTGAAAATTATTATATAAAGTAAAATTAATTTAAATAATTACCATTTAGGAGACCGAGACTTGACATTGACGGGGTGTTAAAATTTGGAAATCTTTTATTTCAAGCGAGGTTTTACATAAATTAATAATAATTGTTTTCATGGTTTTTTACCGTCCATGTTTTTTGCTTTTAAAGATAGTTATAGAATTTTTTGGACAACTTATTACGATACGAGTGCAGCTTAATTCTGTCTCGAATAACAAAACCAATTCTCTGTCGAAGCCCTCAGAGTAAAGACGGTGCCCGTTCTATTTTCCGATGGTTCCTGGGTTCGAAATCGGGCTTCCAAAAAAAAGTGTGGCCGTCGGAATTTACGATTTTCAAAATTGAGATCAATGGCGCCATTACTGGTGCCACTAAGGTCTGTTGTCGACACTTGACGAATAAAATTTATTTCAAAAAATGCCAGAAGTAATTGGTCGGAATTTCAAATGCAATTCGGACCAAATCTCAGTGTGGGCGTTCCACAAAAAAGCTCAGTGTGGGCGTTCCACAAAAAAGCTCAGTGATTGATAAAATAAAATAATAAATAATTATTGGATTGACAAAATCCACGTAATTGACATTATTTTTATATTGTTGTCTTGCTTAAGGAATAACAAGCATTAAAAAAATCAACACATTAAAATTCTTAAGTATCTTTTTCACAGCATAAAAACATCTCAATTTGGGATGAGCGGGTGTGGCGTTGTCTGTTTCCTTCATGGTCTAAAAGTTTTTATTTAGATAAATTATTATTTTTTTTACCGGTAAAACAAATCTCCTCTACATTCGGAGTGTGCCAAATTTGTCCAAATTTCGAAAATAGAAATTCATTATTAAAATTGTCGACATTCATGGTGATTGTATGTTTGTCGATTCTCATTTTAAGCGGAAAAAAACTTTCAGTCGTTCAACTTCTGTTTAATAGGGGAATTTAGAACATGAGCGACAATACCTCCAATTGCTAAAACAGAGAGGGGAGCACGACGGTGTACCCACACTCATACTTTTTTCGCTTCGACCACACATATACTTTTTTCGTCATAGCACAAAAAATGCACCCCTAAAGATGGCACTTTTAAGGAAGATGTTGGGGAAAATTTAATGGAAAATTGCATCAAATATTTTTTTATTTGTGTCATTTTCTAAGAATGGACTTTGGAAAAGTTTTCAAAATAATATCACCATAAATTTTTTTTTGGCATTTTGCTTAAAATTGCCATTTTATCCTGAGCTGTAATTTTTTTTCCTTTAATTTTGGTTTTTAGTGCCGTTTTTTGTTTCCTTTTTTAGGTTGTATTTGGGCATTTTTTAGGGTATATTTTACAGTTCATGAGCCAGCCGCGGCGTTGAACAATTTGTTGAATGTTGAAGTCGACGCTTCACAATTTCTATAAAAGAGCAGGCATATTTGTGACCTGAAAAACAAATTTGGGCGCAGATAAGGCCCAATCAAAGTGAAAGGGGAAGGGGTGGGGGCGGAGGGGTTATGTCAAAAAACGAAATTAGATAATCAATATTTATAGACAGACAAAGTCTGCACCCAACTTCATGATAATGCTGGCCAATGTTCAAATTTACTATCCAATAGGCAAATGAATACAACACACATAACGACATGTTACAAGTTACTAAACGAAAAGAGCAAGGGAAAGAAAGACTCCGAGTTAGGGCGAGAAAGAAAGGGACTCAATGGACGAAAAGAGCAGGGAAAAGAAGGACAGCCAGAAGGGGAAGAGAGACGAGTTTGAAAGGACAAAAAGAGAAGGAGAAAGTAAGGACAGTAGGCAGGAAAAGAGAGAACGGTGCAAACGGACGAAAAAAGCAAGGGAAAGAAGTGGATGCCCGGATGGGGGGAGGAGGGAGGTCAAAGTGTATGAGAATGCAATGTTGCTAAAGGGATGATTGGCAATTTTCATCATTTTTACAGCAGGTGGAAAAGATGATGATGGAAGAATGATTTACGTGGAAAAGGTGAGAAAATCACGAACTTAATGCCTTTTTTCAGTGTAAATTTTGATCACAGTAGTCTAACCCGCCCCCCCCCCCCCCCCTCCCTTTTGCCTTCCTACCCTTTAAGTGACTTCCTTTCATTCATTCATCTTCACTTAGGTTCGTTCTCTCCTCCATTTAAATTTGTCTTCCTTAATTTTTTTGGCTATAACATTTTCATATTTGGTCAAAGCCCTCTTAATACATATAGACTTTTCACACCCTTTATTTCCTAATAATTTAAAAATTATAAACTATTGAGCAAGAGGTTTGAAAATGAAAAATTTAACTCCAATTTTTGGTATATTAAGCGGATTCGCTGTCGCAGATCGGCATTACATGTCACTAATCTGATTCGAGCGATTGGCGGACGAGGAAATATTCCACACAACAACCCTAGTCCTCAAATGATGGGCGAAGCAGCGGTCAACTTTCGAATTCGTGGGTTAATTAGGAATCCTCGGGCTTTGACCCGAAAATTCAAAAAAAAAAACAAGTGCTAATTTAGTATATAATCCATCCCTCAGACACATTCATCCTTTCTTCCACGGACAAACTTAGCTTCTTTTGCCCACCTCCCTCATCTGCTGCTTGTCCCAGCCCTCCGGTCGACAAATGGATGAATCATCATCATTTCTTTTCGATGTTAGGCATCGAAGCATCCTCATTTTTTTACAAAAAATTTTACATTCCCTCCTTCCCTATTTGTAACTCTTTTTGATTTTTGTTTACCATTACGAAAGAACTTTTTTTTTTTTATGCATTATTGTAAAAAAAGAGTGAATATAAATAAAATGCCTCTAACTCACTCTTTCGACCAAAAAAAAGCTTTCCTTAAAAATTTAATCATTTAAAAATTATTTGTCAAATCTATTAAAATCTTAATTGATTAGAAGCCATTAAGGAGAATGTTGAAATTTAATTTTGATACTAACCTAAATTTTGAACAGATCAGAATTGATTTAGTTGAACATGTGTCAAATTGGTTTTTAATTACCTGGCAGCTTCTTTTTGGCATTGCCTGACCCTATTTTTATTAGCTTTATTTTGGTTTTGAAAGAATTAAATTTTCTACCGCCGGACCCTTCTCTCATCTTGAAGTTATTTTTAAGAAAGGGATAAATACTGATAAATCAAAAACTATGTGTCTTCTTTTTTTGGTGTTTATTATTTTTTTTCATCATTTTTTAAACGGTTTTTTGCTCCAAAAAATAGAATTTTTTAAATCGATGAACGAGGCAAAGGCGATGAATATGGTCCAGCAGAAAAAACTCAAATTCATTTTTCCTCCCCGGCCTAAATTTGCTTCCTTTTCCCCCATTTGATGATAGTCCCCCTCCGTCCCATTCTTACAAATGGTTAAAAATATGATATTTTATTTGAAACAATTTTTTTTTATTCAACAGATTATCGACCATCATGATTAGGGCTTCGAATAATATGGAAATCCATATTTTATGCTGAACTCACAATGGCTTGACTTGAAACGCACGAAAAACAGTTTTTGTCTTAGTTGGAAGCTTCTAGATGGTTTTCAAATCCTATTTTTCCATATTTCGCGATTTGGTTTTCTTATTTTTTCCTTATTTGGCATTGTTGTTACATAGTTATGGTCCATATTTTGGCATTTTTGTTGAAATTTTCATGAGAAAAATGCGAAAACCAGCGAAATTCACCCCCTAAGTACCAATTTTTTTGCATTTCGAATTTCGGTATTTTTTTTTTTTTGATCAGAGTAAGAAAAAACAAGCAATCAGGTTTTAATAAATGATACATTTAGCTAGTCAT
Organism: Heterodera filipjevi; assembly: GCA_039877585.1. Taxonomy (NCBI): domain Eukaryota; kingdom Metazoa; phylum Nematoda; class Chromadorea; order Rhabditida; family Heteroderidae; genus Heterodera; species Heterodera filipjevi. The sequence continues at coordinate 9,668 of JBDPZO010000208.1, read as the reverse complement.
TTCATGTCAGATTAGTGAAATAATAAAACCTTTTAATAACTGTTTATTAATTTTTATTTTGGATTTTTGATTAATCTTAAATATTTTATTTCTGATTATATTCAATTATTTGATGATAGTTTTAACTACAATTGCACTTTATTTTTAATGATTAGCTTTTTATTTATAAGTGTAGATTTTATTGGAATAATGTCTTACAACAGGGTTTCGGATGTCGCCTTTATTTCAAAGGACGTCCTTATTTTGGCTTTTTTATCCTTGAAAATTGAAGCGTCTTTATTTCAAAGATATCCGTTTGAAAACGGCTTTTTTGCCCAAAAAATGTAAAAATTTAATTTTTAAAGCCAAATGCTATTAGCAGTCTGACCCAAAAGTGTCAAAAATTTTCCCGGCGGCGCCTATCCCTACAGCACCAGGGAAGGCAAGAGGAAGAGGGTAAAAAAGAGAGCCCCGGAAAAAAGTGGAAAACCGGAAGAGGCGGAAAGAATGAGAGAGGAAAGAGAGGAAAAAAAGGAAGAGGAAGAAAAAAAGAGAGAAAGAGACAGACTACACCGGACGGAAAGAGAACGGAAAGAGAGAACCGGTATCCTGGCAAAGGGAAAAGAAATAAAAAGGCGAAAAAAAAGATAATACGAGGCAAAAACGTGAAATAGAGTAGCAGATCACCGGAATGGAGAAAGAAAAAAAAGAGAGAAAGAAAAAGAACCGCTAACGGTAGAGAGAAAGAAAGAAGAGAGGACGTAAAAAACAAAGAGAGAAGAAAAGAGAAAGAAAGAAAACGGGGGGAAGAAGCGAACGGAAAAAAGCGAAGAAAATCACCGAAGCGGACCCTTTTTTATTTACCTTAGATTTTCTCAAATTTTACCTCTAATTCCACTATTTGTGCAAAATCTGTACTAAAAAACGCAAAATTTTCAAAATTTTCCCGGCGGCGCCTTCGGCACCGCCTTCCGGACTCCCCACCACCCCCCACCCCCCCCCGCCTAGTGAAAAATTCATAAAATACGATTTTTTATTGCATATGAAGAAATTTTAGTGTTCCTTTGAATCGACAAAATTTTCCCCCTTATGTCCTTTGAAATGCCATTTTTGGTCCCTTTGAAATCGCTCCGACGATCCGAACCCTGTCTTACCAACACAGTTTAAGTGCTCTTTCATCGTACAAATGTATACGGTCGAGAGTGCGAGAAAGCATTTCGTGGTAACTGATAAACAAATTCATAGAATCCTCATATACTTGAAGAATCTTTTTTAGTGCGTCATTACTATGGGGGCAAGATGTCAGATGTAGGCATATCAAAGGCCAAGAGGCCGGCATGAACCACGGGACCGTAACCGTTATAGATAAATTTCATGTGCAGTGAATATACTCAGCCATTTTATAATGAGCCCTCCATGCGCATTTCGTAATCCTTCATTTTACATATTTTTCGAAAGAATTAATAACTCCATTTTTCTCAGACACAACCAAAAACAAACTTTATATCATTGAAAAAAGCCTTCCTTTACTCTATAGTCTATTTTAAAAATCAATTTCTTTGTTGATTTATCAGAAATTGGATATAAGCAGGGCTTCCATGTCAAAAATTTTCAAAAGCCTCATTGGCTGGCAAAAAGCCGTCTTTGCGGTCAAAACGCCCTCATTTGTAAAATTTTATGCTTTGTTTTTAGTTTTTGCTACTTTGTTTGGCTTTTCTAACTCCGTTTTAAAAAAAACAACCAAAAAGGCTCACAAAATCACAAAACGAGACAAAAAAAACTCAATCCTCATTTTGAAAATTTTATCTCCCCGGCCTTTCAAAACCACTTCACCCGGGTTAAATCCTCACACATGGGAGCCCTGGATATAAGAGTTGCTGCTTTCTTTTCACCCCTCAACTGATTCCACTCTTTTTCGTTGTTCTTTTTTTCTTCTCCTCTTCTTTCTCCCTTCCTTTCCATCACTATTTTTCCCTCTTTTTCTTTCGTATCATTCTTTTGCCACATCCTATTGTTTCCTCTTTTTCCCCCCCTCTTTTTTCTCTTCCATCACTGATTCTTCTTTTTTTTCTTTCCCCTTCGCTTCCTTTTTTATCACTATGTTTCCTCTTTTTCCCCCTTTTTTTTCTTGGTTCCCCTTCATTTACCATCACTGCTTCTCCCACTTTTTTCTTTTTCTTTCGTCCCCCCCCCCCCCCCCTTTCTTCAATTTTTCAACTTTTCTTCACTTTTTTCCCGTTACCAGGTTCTAAAAACCCGTAATTTTTAAAATTAAAATAATTTTAAATGATTTTGGGTAAAATCAAAAATGGGTTTAATGCCTTACCATTGTGTAATGCTTATTTTGGTAACTTATATTTTGTCAAAGTTCATTTCATTCGCATCCAAAGAAAAAAAAAAAATTTTCATATTATTTCCTCTTCTTTTACGCTTATTTTTTTAATTATAATTAAGAAAAGAAAAAATTGAATAATTTTTTTAAACAAACTTTTGGCAAAACAACATACTTAAAACCAGGGGCGAGATTTAATTATTATCCTACTAAAAGCGAGGCCTGGTCTCAATCTCCTTGACTACTGTAGAGCCCCTATGGTATTATAAATATGACTGACGCGGTCTTCGATGCAAAAATTTGTTCTGTTTCGAATTCTCAAATTGCTGAACACTTTTAAGAGTTTTGGCAAATTCTAAGCCCGTGTTTTTTCCAATAAATCGTCACAATTGTACCAATATTGCAAATCGTCTTTTACCGCACATTTGATAGGTTCCGTCAATTTGCATGTAATAATTCAAAAAATTGTCCAAACAGTCATTTATTTCTTGTGACACCAAGATTTGTTTTTTGTTCACATATTTAAAAGGTAAGAAACGATTTGCTGGCCTAAGAGCTGAACCAAAATGGATCCAGAATCCGGCATGTCATTGATAATTTGTGCCATGTTTATCACGTCATAGTAGTTTAATTGATATAAATAATTGCTACGTCAAATTCAAATTTTCTGATTAATTAAGCACGTTTTTTGAGTTCATTATATGGGGGGGAAACATATACAATAAAATACCTTTGCTTTTTCCATTATCCGTTCTTAATTTTGTTTATTTTATTTAACAGTAATATCACTATAATACCGTTTGTTTTTTCCGCTTTTAGCTCATTTTCCTTTGTCGAATAGACAAAATATGGCAAATTCCAATTTTGGCAAATAATTTGCACTATTTTATTTTCAATTACCGTCTATTTTGTAAATCGAAATTAACATTGTTTTCTTTCCTTAATTACATGCATATATTAATTTATTTCAATTATTTGAGATTTCTGTCATTACATTATAAAATTACTAATTACTCTTCTTCAAGCACTGGTCCATGCGTCTTTAAGTTTTTGGCGCATAAGTTTCAATAATAAATCATCATTTTTCCCATCAATTTGCAGCATAAACTATGCCAAGGAAAAAGCAAACCAAACATTGACGATTGAGTTCTGACACTTTTTTTCACAACCATTTGGTCCTTTTTCTGTTGACACGACAATTTGAAGTGTTTTTACAAAAGGTACATTCATCATTACCTTTTTGGAAACGTGTAAATGCTTAGACAATAAAAAAAAGGAATTATTAAAAGATTTTAATTTTAGGAACGTTTTTTTATATTTTTATTGGAATTTGTAGTGGACAGATTCTCAATTCGTTAATTTGGTAGTGGTAGGATTTTCAATTTTGTTATCTTTTTTTCGGCATTCAGCCCTTATCATTAAAATGTTCTCCCTTCCGCACATATCGCAAATGCTTGACTCTACGACGCCTCTTTTCATTTAAAATTTTTTTTTGTAATATCGCGAAAGTGTCCTCGCTTTTAATTTTTAAACGAACTATTAAAATCGCGGGAACACCAATTTGCCGGGACGAAAAAAGCAGGTCTCGATGCGAAGTTCTGAAATAATTTGCCACTAATGTTTGCAAATGTATGGACACAAAATAGGGTCCCAAATGATGCATAACGGAGAAAGTACCCAAGGCTTATTGCTAACCCTTGGTTGCTCTATCCATCCGGATCCGGCTTTTTTGGAACCGGATCCAGAAAAAATTTCAAAAACTTGTAATCCCGCAAAAACTCCCGGTCGAAAATTTTTTATAAATGAAATCCGGTACCGGATCCGGGAATCAAATTGACCTATCCCTACTTTATATGGCAATTCACAAATTCATTGAGTCTTCGAATGAGCGGTGCCCCATTGGTTAAAGGAAGGTTTAACAGCTGTCCCCATTTCAATCATATCCACTCTGTCCGATGATTTTTCAGAATTTCGTATAAAGCTTGACCATTTAGTAATTTTACTTCCCCAATTGTGGCGTCCATTGGTTATACAGCCGCTGCTCATTACGCATTCGTTTGCACCTGGGATAAACTCTCGCCCAATCAACTCGTGGATAATTTCCACAGGCTCTTTGAACCATTGCCACTCCAGCTGGGTGGAACTGTGAAAGGGTGGTACTGTATTTTTTTCCAAACATGGTAAAATTCTACAATTTGGTCTCATTTGAAAAGGTCTTCAAGAGGTCTATTATCTCCAAACAACAATCACAAAAAGTAGAATGGTAACAATTTTTCAATTTGGTCAGGTTCAAAAAAAAGTTATCCCTTCCTACACTTGCGTCAGACGCTTGGCCGACGCAGTTGACCTGTATCCGCCTCCCCGCCCCCCGCCCGTTACAGTACACCCTTCTGGCGTGTGTTGTTGAGCGGGTAAGACATAAAGTATGTAATGTGGACATCGACACACAATTTTTTCGTCTTTATGGTCAGTTTAAAGGCATTAATCTCGTCCGCATTAAACCGCTTGTTTCATTCTCGTCAACACTGATAATAAACACTTAAGCATGTGTTTTGTCTCCAATTTTGAACTGATGTACAAACAGTAAATTAATCAAATTAAGGCAATTTTTCCAAAACTTATATGTCTATGGGCATGCTAATATTTCTATTTTGTTACCAATATAAATCTTTTTTTCTATACTATTTTTATCATTAAATTTCTTTTTTTTTTGGTTGTAATTCCTTCCCGAAAACATACAGTTTTTGTAATTCTGATGGTATAGTGCTGAACAAAAGTATATTCAAGTGTTCTTTCAAACGTTTGTAAATTGCTCGGAATTTTGTTTCCTTATCACTTGTATCCTAATTTCATCAAATAATTTTTGAACCTCATCAGACGCAATATGTATTTGTGGTCATCATTTTTTAATCACATAATATGGCAATTTGTATTTGAAGAGTTCCAGAACAAAATGTGAAATTTCTCTGTTTAAAAAAGAATTGATAAAATCAGAGATTTCTTATTTTTATTTACTTTAAATGAACCATAATTTTTTTCAAAAAACAGACCAATCAAGGCGCCCCTATAATTTCCCTATAAATGCTGTTTGTCCCCGAGTGTCTGACCAATGGGGTCTTTTTTGGACTTAGACTTTGAGCCACCATGATTAACATCTATCGTCAATTCGATGAGTTTTGAACGGAAAAATTCGAAAATAAAACATTCATTAACAAATATTAAATAATTTATTGATTTTTTTCTATTTTATATGTACATCATATCATACCTATCTTTCATTTTTACCTATTCTTTTCATTGTCGTTTTTGCTGACATATTTTTTTTTTTGAAGGCAAACAAAAGAGTTTTTCACAATCTGCCAAAGAGTGTTGTTATTATAATAAAACAATTCTTCATCATAACTAAATTTTAAAATTTTACATAAAACTTTTGATCTGTAACCGCCAAACTAAAAGCCACAACATTGTAACTCCGAAATTAAAAATGTTTTGAAAAAAAGTTTTTTTAAAATATTTAATATACAGTCGGAAGGGAGTTATATAGATATATATTTTTTAATTTTATAATAAATTTCACTTTTCGTTAATGTTGTTTTATAATGTCCTAATGGTTTCTTCTTCCAATTTGTATTCAGGGGGGGGACCTTTTTATTTACTATGCTTAATTTTTCCGATCCCATTGGAAACAATGAAGATTCTCCGTCCTCAAAAAGAATTATAAAAAAATATTGTGAATTAGAATTTCTTGCTACAAGCTTATCTCTCTATTTTGAAACATATTGAGAATTTCGGCTAACACGAAAGTTAATTGGAATTCACTAAGCCCTGGGTCAAGTATTCCGCCCACCTCCTTAAGATAGGAGGTAATTCGCAACACCAAAAAAAAAAAGTAAACACTGACTGTCACAAAGAAGGACCCGTATGGCAAAGTAAAGGCCAACTGCAAAATTTGGTCATCACTTTTCCTTTTGATTTGTTTGTTCAGTGCCAAACATGGCGATTGAAATTTCTGCAATTTGTGGCCAAGCGATTGTCAAATTATCAAATCAGCATAATTATCATAAAAGCCAACAAGGTGCTAAAGTCGTTGAGTAATTGCGCCCAATAATGGGCATTTAGTAAATCCGCCCATTTTTTTTTTTATTTTTAAACAAAAATTTTTTTTACGAACATATTTGTCCCCAAGGTTTCATAAGCAACCAAACTAATAACCTTCATAAACGGTAGCTTTTGATTAGCTCTATTCGTTCTTAAAATTCAATTATGTTTAACTTATTAAATTTTTTTGAAAGTAAAAGTTAATAGAGCCACCATCAAGTTAACGGACAATACCACGACTGTTAAATTTGGTTGCTTTTGAGCAAAATTATATTCTAATTTGGTTTCCAAAATGTGTAAAAAAATGGTCCGAATTTTCGAAACGCAGCATGCCCGAACAAACTTCACATTCCATTTGAATAGCCTTCTTCCTTCGCCTTTCGCTTCTATTTTTGGGTTCACTTATCACTCGGAAATAGGCAATTCGCCGCCCATTTGACGACAGTTAAATTGGAACGTTATCCTTTCTTCTGTCAAAGGGACGCCCTGCCGGAATATGGAAATGTGTGCCACTGCCCAATTGCTCCCATGAACATTTTAAACCAAAATAAACACCAAAAATGATAACAATTTTGGAATGTAGATTGATTTCTTGAAAATTGTATCTAACATTTTCTTTGATTTTTTTTTAAATGTTTCATTGGAATAGTCCAATAGCCACACTCAAATCTGTTAAATTTATCAATTCCAAAGTGTTGAAAAATCTAAATGAAAATTTTAAATTTTTATTCTCTACTTTTTTGTGGTTGTCAAATTGAGATACCAATATCTTGTTTTTCAATGAAACTATTTTTAAGAGTGGGTTTGGGTTTGGTTACAAAAAATATTTCTTAAAAAAAAAATCAAAATTTATTTATATAATATCATTTTGTTTTTAGAAACTGACCCCCCTGTTTCCTTTGTATTCAATAAAAATATCGCCAGAAACTCACAAAGTGAGGCATTGTTGATCGATTTCCAAATTCCATTCATAAGAAGATGAGTCATAAACGGAGGTGCAAAAGAAAGCAAAAGATTTTAAGCAAATACATATCAAATGCAGTTTTGCTAAAGAAAATCAACAGTAAAAGATGAAATGATAAAAATATCTCTCACTGTTCTTTGCCATGCTGAGAATGCGTTTCTTAATTCCGTCACATACGACGTATTTTGTACATAGCTCCAAACTTCAAAAAGAGTTACGACATATTTTTTCAAGTTGTTTTGGCCACAATTTTTTAAGCTTAATGAATTTTTTTAATAGCAAGATAATAGGCCAATCAAGACTATCTAAACACAAATTACCGCTTTTGGTAAAACATTTCAAAAACTTATCCCAAAACATCCTGTCCGGGTCCATGATCAAATCTTTGATCCGGCAATATTCAAAAACTTCTGTCTCTATTATAAAGCTCGTTAGAAAACTAATTTTTGGAATCATTTTCACTTAGCAGCCATCGTTCCCGACCCTATTGGTGGTTTCGATCGTGCTGGTCGTTTCATAAAAACCGCCACTTTGGCTTTTAAGTAAATTCCTCCGCTTTTTTGCCAGAATAACTTTGTTCAACGCAACCAATTGAACAATCCTTGGAATTTGTCCTGATATCTATTGATTAGCTCATTATCCTACCAAAGTAAATAAATTGCTTAAGTTTGGAGAAATATCGAGTTTTTACGCCTTTTTTATAGCTACAACTTTCTTAAATCTGATCAAAAATATTTGAAATTGGTAATCTAAAGAGCTAACTAGCTACCGATTGACACTACGATTTGTTAAATTTGGTTTCGTTTGAGCAAAGTTATGATTTTGACGAAAAATCTGCAAATTGGCGGAAATTTGAAACACCCCAAGTGGCGGTTTTTTTATTAAACGACTAGCACCGGTTTCGATTACAAATTTTCCTTATTTTATTATCAACTTTCCTTAATTTATTATCAAGATAATTTTAAAGATATTTCGATTCCGATTTCCGGGTCATTGTGGAGTCGGAATTCCTATTTCCAATTTTTTGGGGGCATCGGAATTGCGTTTTTCCGATTTTCGAAATTTGAAAGTTTTTTTTTGGTCGTCGGCTCCCATCCCTAATATACATTATGAAAATGTTAGAATTTTAATGCATGCTCTTGAAGCCATATGCCAATGAATATCAATCAATAGTCACAGAGCATTATCACATGGATGGTCTGGCATTTATTATTGCATATTTTTACCAAATGAAAAGCTAGGACCTTTTTTAAAATGACTTCCAATTTTTAAAATTTCCCCGCAGCGCCTATGTTCGCCGGCTTTTTACTTTAGATTTTCTTGAAATTTAACGCTCAATTTCTCAATAAAACTTTTTTGTCAAAATCTGGGTACTTTTCGGGGGGGGGGGGGGGGGGGGGGGCGGGACCCGCACTCATAAACTTCAAATAAAATGCAAACGTGTTTGTTTCTAGGAGTTTAGGGTCGCTGAACCCGAATATGGCATCTGTTTTGCCGAATGCCGAACCCCGTTATAAACTTTGTGTGTTTTGTAACACATTTTGCACAAAACTGACCACTTGGGGATTTATGAGGTAAATTTTTGAGAAAATACGCGAATGTAGGTCCGGCGGTGGAGATAGGCCGCCACCGGAAATTTTATTATTCTGCTTCAAAAATTGGTAAAATAGTAACAATTTCCTCATTTTTAAATATAGTAGGTATTTTTGCTATTAAGTTAGAGAGGTCCAAAACCTCACAAAAAAAATATTCCAAGAGCAAAAGGTATGTAAATAATTATTTAGTTAGCAAATTTTGCCAAACAACAAATTCTGGATTTTGAAACAGATTTTAGAAAAACATCAGCGAATTGGATTCATTATTTTTTAATTTACCTAACCTGATAATGGGTAAACAAATTCAAAAAATTTTTTTAAATTTCCTGGCCATGAGTTCGATTTGGAACCAAAGCAATGATATGGAGAAAGTACTTCTACCAGCACACCGATAATCAGTGGTGCAGATTATTAAAAAAGTATTTTTATATAAAAAAATTCCTCCTAATAATTTTTTTCCCAATTTTTTCTCAAAATTTAATTGATCATACCCCCCTTCTCCCATTCATGCAAGTGCTATTTTTTATCTGGGCCGTCGGGGATCAATCTGGAAGAATGGGAAAAAATAATGGTAAAAGCTAGTAAGACTCAGGCCAAAATTTTTTAATAATATAAGAATCTAAAAATTTTTTCGATATATTTAAAAGATTATTTTCGATTTCAAAGTTTATTTTTTGGAAATTTCGAAAGTTTTCATTCT
>JBDPZO010000207.1:0-69267 GCA_039877585.1 Heterodera filipjevi | reverse complement strand
TTGTATTTCTATGCTAGAATCGGAATTTCGCCACCACGGAGCCTTTTGACCGCTTAAAAAAAATTACGAAATTATTCAGCTCCCCAAAAGGCTATGAAAAATGCAAAATAGCATTTTGGTTCACCCATTTGCCAAAGAGCTAGGAACCCAATAAAAAGGCTGTCAGGCAACTTTGTCAGCCTATCTTCCTTGCCAAGTTTCGTAAATCCGTCCACTAGGAGCGTGGTATGGAATTTCTATTTGTAAGCCTAAGCCAATAGGGCCCCCAATAGTATCAAAAATTATTTTCTTTTTTTTGCTCGGATCAGCTGAAACTTCACATACCGTGTATTTCTATGCGTAGATCGGAATTTCGCCACCACGGAGCCTTTTGACCGCTTATAAAAAATTACGAAATTATTCAGCTCCCCAAAATGCCTATGAAAAATGCAAATAGCATTTTGGTTACCCATTTGCCAAAGAGCTAGGAACCCATAAAAGAGGCTGTCGGCAACTTTGTCAGCCTATCTTCCTTGCCGTTTCGTAATAATCCGTCCACTGAGCGGTGGTATGGAATTTCTATTTGTAAGCCTAGCCAATGGGCCCCCAATAAGTGATCAAAAAATTATTTTCTTTCTTTTTGCTCGGACCTAGCTGAAACTTCACATACCGGTGTTTTTCTATGCGTAAAATCGGAATTTCGCCACCACGGAGCCTTTTGACCGCTTATAAAAATTACAAATTATTCAGCTCCCCAAAATGGCTATGAAAAATGCAAAATAGCATTTTGGTTCACCCATTTGCCAAAGAGCTAGGACCCAATAAAAGAGGCTGTCAGGCAACTTTGTCAGCCTATCTTCCTTGCCAAGTTTCGTAAATCCGTCCACTAGGAGCGGTGGTATGGAATTTCTATTTGTAAGCCTAACCCAATAGGCCCCCCAATAAGTGATCAAAAATTATTTTCTTTCTTTTGCTCGGATCATCTGAAACTTCACATACCGTGTATTTCTATGCGTAGAATCGGAATTTCGCCACCACGGAGCCTTTTGACCGCTTATAAAAAAATTACGAAATTATTCAGCTCCCAAAATGGCATATGCAAAATAGCATTTTGGTTCACCCCATTTGCCAAAGAGCTAGGAACCCAATAAAGAGGCTGTCAGGCAACTTTGTCAGCCTATCTTCCTTGCCAAGTTTCGTACTAATCGTCCACTAGAGCGGTGGTATGGAATTTCTATTTGTAAGCCTAAGCCAATAGGGCCCCCAATAAGTGATCAAAAATATTTTCTTTCTTTTGCTCGGATCAGCTGAACCTTCACATACCGGTGTATTTCTATGCGTAGAATCGGATTTTCGCCACCACGGAGCCTTTTGACCGCTTTAAAAAAATTACGAAATTATTCAGCTCCCCAAAATGGCCTATGAAAAATGCAAAATAGCATTTTGTTCACCCATTTGCCAAAGAGCTAGGAACCCAATAAAGAGGCTGTCAGGCAACTTTGTCAGCCTATCTTCCTTGCCAATTTTCGTAATAACCGTCCACTAGGAGCGGTGGTATGGAATTTCTATTTGTAAGCCTAAGCCAATAGGGCCCCAATAAGTGATCAAAAATTATTTTCTTTCTTTTGCTCGGACCGCTGAAACTTCACATACCGGTGTATTTCTATGCGTAGAATCGGAATTTCGCCCCCGACCTTTTGACCGCTTATAAAAAATTACGAAATTATTCGCTCCCCAAAATGGCTATGAAATGCAAAATAGCATTTTGGTTCACCCATTTGCCAAGAGCTAGGAACCCAATAAAAGAGCTGTCAGGCAACTTTGTCAGCCTATCTTCCTTGCCAAGTTTCGTATAATCCGTCCACTAGGAGCGGTGGTATGGAATTTCTATTTGTAAGCCTAAGCCAAGGGCCCCCAATAATGATCAAAAATTATTTTCTTTCTTTTGCTCGGATCTAGCTGAAACTTCACATACCGGTGTATTTCTATGCTAGAATCGGAATTTCGCACCACGGAGCCTTTTGACCGCTTATAAAAAAATTACGAAATTATTCAGCTCCCCAAAATGGCCTATGAAAAATGCAAAATAGCATTTTGGTTCACCCATTTGCCAAAGAGCTAGGAACCCAATAAAAGAGGCTGTCAGGCAACTTTGTCAGCCTATCTTCCTTGCCAAGTTTCGTAATCAACCTCCACTAGGAGCGGTGGTATGGAATTTCTATTTGTAAGCCTAGCCAATAGGGCCCCCATAAGTGATCAAAAAATTATTTTCTTTCTTTTGCTCGGATCAGCTGAACTTCACATACCGTGGTATTTCTATGCGTAGACCGGAATTTCGCCACCACGGAGCCTTTTGACCGCTTATAAAAAATTACGAAATTATTCAGCTCCCCAAAATGGCCTTGAAAAGCAAATGCATTTTGGTTCCCCCATTTGCCAAAGAGCTAGGAACCCAATAAAAGAGGCTGTCAGGCAACTTTGTCAGCCTATCTTCCTTGCCAAGTTTCGTAAATCCGTCCACTAGGAGCGGTGGTATGGATTTTCTATTTGTAAGCCTAGCCAATAGGGCCCCCAATAAGTGATCAAAAATTATTTTCTTTCTTTTGCTCGATCAGCTGAAACTTCACATACCGGTGTATTTTAGCGTAGAATCGATTTCGCCACCACGGGCCTTTTGACCGCTTATAAAAAATTACGAAATTATTCAGCTCCCCAAAATGGCATGCAAAATAGCATTTTGGTTCACCCATTTGCCAAGAGCTAGGAACCCAATAAAAGAGGCTGTCAGGCAACTTTGTCAGCCTATCTTCCTTGCCAAGTTTCGTAATAATCCGTCCACTAGAGCGGTGGTATGGAATTTCTATTTGTAAGCCTAAGCCAATAGGCCCCCAATAAGTGATCAAAAATTATTTTCTTTCTTTTGCTCGGATCAGCTGAACTTCACATACCGGTGTATTTCTATGCGTAGAATCGGAATTTCGCCACCACGGAGCCTTTTGACCGCTTATAAAAAAATTACGAAATTATTCAGCTCCCCAAATGGCCTATGAAAAATGCAAAATAGCATTTTGGTTCACCCATTTGCCAAAGAGCTAGGAACCCAATAAAAGAGGCTGTCAGGCAACTTTGTCAGCCTATCTTCCTTGCCAATTTTCGTAATCAATCCGTCCACTAGAGCGGTGGTATGGAATTTCTATTTGTAAGCCTAAGCCAATAGGGCCCCAATAAGTGATCAAAAATTATTTTCTTTCTTTTGTTCGGATCTAGCTGAAACTTCACATACCGGTGTATTTCTATGCGTAGAATCGGAATTTCGCCACCACGAGCCTTTTGACCGCTTATAAAAAAATTACGAAATTATTCAGCTCCCCAAAATGGCCTATGAAATGCAAAATAGCATTTGGTTCACCCATTTGCCAAAGAGCTAGAACCCAATAAAGAGGCTGTCAGGCAACTTTGTCGCCTATCTTCCTTGCCAAGTTTCGTAAAATCCGTCCACTAGGAGCGGTGGTATGGAATTTCTTTTGTAAGCCTAAGCCAATAGGGCCCCCAATAAGTGATCAAAAATTATTTTCTTTCTTTTGCTCGATCTAGCTGAAACTTCACATACCGTTGTATTTCTATGCTGTAGAATCGGAATTTCGCCACCACGGCCTTTTGACCGCTTATAAAAAAATTACGAAATTATTCAGCTCCCCAAAATGGCCTATGAAAAATGCAAAATAGCATTTTGTTCACCCATTTGCCAAAGAGCTAGGAACCCAATAAAAGAGCTGTCAGCAACTTTGTCAGCCTATCTTCCTTGCCAAGTTTCGTAATAATCCGTCCACTAGGAGCGGTGGTATGGAATTTCTATTTGTAAGCCTAAGCCAATAGGGCCCCCAATAAGTGATCAAAAAATTATTTTCTTTCTTTTGCTCGGATCAGCTGAAACTTCCATACCGGTGTATTTCTATGCGTAGAATCGGAATTTCGCCACCACGAGCCTTTTGACCGCTTATAAAAAAATTACGAAATTATTCAGCTCCCCAAAATGGCCTATGAAAATGCAAAATAGCATTTTGGTTCACCCATTTGCCGAGCTAGAACCCAATAAAAGAGGCTGTCAGGCACTTTGTCAGCCTATCTTCCTTGCCAAGTTTCGTAATACTCCGTCCACTAGGAGCGGTGGTATGGAATTTCTATTTGTAAGCCTAAGCCAATAGGGCCCCCAATAAGTGATCAAAAAATTATTTTCTTTCTTTTGCTCGGATCCAGCTGAAACTTCACATACGGTGTATTTTATGCGTAAATCGGAATTTCGCCACCACGGAGCCTTTTACCGCTTATAAAAAAATTACGAAATTATTCAGCTCCCCAAAATGGCCTATGAAAAATGCAAAATAGCATTTTGGTTCACCCATTTGCCAAGAGCTAGAACCCAATAAAGAGGCTGTCAGCAACTTTGTCAGCCTATCTTCCTTGCCAAGTTTGTAATAATCCGTCCACTAGGACGGTGGTATGGAATTTCTATTTGTAAGCCTAAGCCAATAGGGCCCCCAATAAGTGATCAAAAAATTATTTTCTTTCTTTTGCTCGGATCCTCTGAAACTTCACATACGGTGTATTTCTATGCGTAAATCGGAATTTCGCCACCACGGAGCCTTTTGACCGCTTATAAAAAAATTACGAAATTATTCAGCTCCCCAAAATGGCCTATAAATGCAAAATAGCATTTTGGTTCACACCATTTGCCAAAGAGCTAGGAACCCAATAAAGAGGCTGTCGGCAACTTTGTCAGCCTATCTTCTTGCCAAGTTTCGTAATAATCCGTCCACTAGAGCGGTGTGATGGAATTTCTATTTGTAAGCCTAAGCCAATAGGGCCCCCAATAGTGATCAAAAATTATTTTCTTTCTTTTGCTCGGATCTAGCTGAAACTTCACATACCGGTGTATTTCTATGCGTAGAATCGGAATTTCGCCACCACGGGCCTTTTGACCGCTATAAAAAAATTACGAAATTATTCAGCTCCCCAAATGGCCTATGAAAAATGCAAAATAGCATTTTGGTTCACCCATTTGCCAAAGAGCTAGGAACCCAATAAAAGAGCTGTCAGGCAACTTTGTCAGCCTATCTTCCTTGCCAAGTTTCGTAAAATCCTCCACTAGGAGCGGTGGTATGGAATTTCTATTTGTAAGCCTAAGCCAATAGGGCCCCCAATAAGTATCAAAAAATTATTTTCTTTCTTTTGCTCGGATCAGCTGAAACTTCACATACCGGTGTATTTTATGCGTAGAATCGGAATTTCGCCACCACGGAGCCTTTTGACCGCTTATAAAAAATTACGAAATTATTCAGCTCCCCAAAATGGCCTATGAAAAATGCAAAATAGCATTTTGGTTCACCCTTTGCCAAGAGCTAGGAACCCAATAAAAGAGGCTGTCAGGCAACTTTGTCAGCCTATCTTCCTTGCCAAGTTTGTAAAATCCGTCCACTAGGAGCGGTGGTATGGAATTCTATTTTTAAGCCTAAGCCAATAGGCCCCCAATAAGTGATCAAAAAATTATTTTCTTTCTTTTGCTCGAGATCAGCTGAAACTTCACATACCGGTGTATTTCTATGCGTAAAATCGGAATTTCGCCACCACGGAGCCTTTTGACCGCTTATAAAAAAATTACGAAATTATTCAGCTCCCCAAATGGCCTATGAAAAATGCAAAAGCATTTTGGTTCACCCTTTTGCCAAAGAGCTAGGAACCCAATAAAAGAGGCTGTCAGGCAACTTTGTCCCTATCTCCTTGCCAAGTTTAATAATCCGTCCACTAGGAGCGGTGGTATGGAATTTCTATTTGTAAGCCTAAGCCAATGGGCCCCCAATAAGTGATCAAAAAATTATTTTCTTTCTTTTTGCTCGGATCTAGCTGAAACTTCACATCCGTGTTTTTCTATGCGTAATCGGAATTTCGCCACCACGGAGCCTTTTGACCGCTTATAAAAAATTACGAAATTATTCAGCTCCCCAAAATGGCCTATGAAAAATGCAAAATAGCATTTTGGTTCACCCATTTGCCAAAGAGCTAGGAACCCAATAAAAGAGGCTGTCAGGCAACTTTGTCAGCCTATCTTCCTTGCCAAGTTTGTAATAATCCTTCCACTAGGAGCGGTGGTATGGAATTTCTATTTAAGCCTAAGCCAATAGGGCCCCCAATAAGTGATCAAAAAATTATTTCTTTCTTTTTGCTCGATCTAGCTGAAACTTCACATACCGGTGTATTTCTATGCGTAGAATCGGAATTTCGCCACCACGGAGCCTTTTGACCGCTTATAAAAAAATTACGAAATTATTCAGCTCCCCAAAATGGCCTATGAAAAATGCAAAATAGCATTTGGTTCACCCATTTGCCAAAGAGCTAGAACCCAATAAAAAGAGCTGTCAGGCAACTTTGTCAGCCTATCTTCCTTGCAAGTTTCGTAATAATCCGTCCACTAGGAGCGGTGGTATGGAATTTCTATTTGTAAGCCTAAGCCAATAGGGCCCCCAATAAGTGATCAAAAAATTATTTTCTTTCTTTTGCTCGGATCAGCTGAAACTTCACATACCGGTGTATTTCTATGCGTAGAATCGGAATTTCGCCACCACGGAGCCTTTTGACCGCTTATAAAAAATTACGAAATTTTAGCTCCCCAAAATGGCCTATAGAAAATGCAAATAGCATTTTGGTTCACCCATTTGCCAAAGAGCTAGGAACCCAATAAAAGCTGTCAGGCAACTTTGTCAGCCTATCTTCCTTGCCAAGTTTCGTATACATCCGTCCACTAGGCGGTGGTATGGAATTTCTATTTGTAAGCCTAAGCCAATAGGGCCCCCAATAAGTGATCAAAAAATTATTTTCTTTCTTTTGCTCGATCGCTGAAACTTCACATACCGGTGTATTTCTATCGTGAATCGAAATTTCGCCACCACGGAGCCTTTTGACCGCTTATAAAAAATTACGAAATTATTCAGTCCCCAAAATGGCCTATGAAAAATGCAAAATAGCATTTTGGTTCACCCATTTGCCAAAGAGCTAGGAACCCAATAAAAGAGCTGTCAGCAACTTTGTCACCTATCTTCCTTGCCAAGTTTGTAATAATCCGTCCACTAGGAGCGGTGGTATGGAATTTCTATTTGTAAGCCTAAGCCAATAGGGCCCCCAATAAGTGATCAAAAAATTATTTTTTCTTTTGCTCGGATCAGCTGAAATTTCACATACCGGTGTATTTCTATGCGTAGAATCGGAATTTCGCCACCACGGAGCCTTTTGACCGCTTAATAAAAATTACGAAATTATTCAGCTCCCCAAAATGGCCTATGAAAAATGCAAAATAGCATTTTGGTTCACCCATTTGCCAAAGAGCTAGGAACCCAATAAAGAGGCTGTCAGGCAACTTTGTCAGCCTATCTTCCTTGCAAGTTTCGTAAAATCCGTCCACTAGGAGCGGTGGTATGGAATTTCTATTTGTAAGCCTAAGCCAATAGGCCCCCAATAAGTGATCAAAAAATTATTTTCTTTCTTTTGCTCGGATCGCTGAAACTTCACATACCGGTGTATTTCTATGCGTAGAATCGGAATTTCGCCACCACGAGCCTTTTGACCGCTTATAAAAAATTACGAATTATTCAGCTCCCCAAAATGGCCTATGAAAATGCAAAATAGCTTTTGGTTCACCCATTTGCCAAAGAGCTAGGAACCCAATAAAAGCTGTCAGGCAACTTTGTCAGCCTATCTTCCTTGCCAAGTTTCGTATAATCCGTCCACTAGGACGGTGGTATGGAATTTCTATTTGTAACCTAAGCCAATAGGGCCCCCAATAAGTGATCAAAAAATTATTTCTTTCTTTTGCTCGGATCAGCTGAAATTTCACATACCGTTGTATTTCTTGCGTAGAATCGGAATTTCGCCACCACGGAGCCTTTGACCGCTTATAAAAAAATTACGAAATTATTCAGCTCCCCAAATGGCTAAGAAAATGCAAAATAGCATTTTGGTTCACCCATTTGCCAAGAGCTAGGAACCCAATAAAGAGGCTGTCAGGCAACTTTGTCAGCCTATCTTCCTTGCCAAGTTTCGTAAATCCGTCCACTAGGAGCGGGGGTATGGAATTTCTATTGTAAGCCTAAGCCATAGGGCCCCCAATAGTGATCAAAAAATTATTTTCTTTCTTTTGCTCGGATCAGCTGAAACTTCACAACCGGTGTATTTCTATGCGTAGAATCGGATTTCGCCACCACGGAGCCTTTTGACCGCTTATAAAAAAATTACGAAATTATTCAGCTCCCCAAAATGGCCTATGAAAATACAAATAGCATTTTGGTTCACCCTTGCCAAGAGCTAGGAACCCAATAAAAGAGGCTGTCAGGCAACTTTGTCAGCCTATCTTCCTTGCCAAGTTTGTAATAATCCTGCCCACTAGGAGCGGTGGTAGGGAATTTCTATTTGTAAGCCTAAGCCAGGGCCCCCAATAAGTGATCAAAAAATTATTTTCTTTCTTTTTGCTCGAGCTAGCTGAAACTTCACACCGTTGTATTTTATGCGTAAATCGGAATTTCGCCACCACGGAGCCTTTTGACCGCTTATAAAAAATTACGAAATTATTCAGCTCCCCAAAATGGCCTATGAAAAATGCAAATCATTTTGGTTCACCCATTTGCCAAAGAGCTAGGAACCCAATAAAAGGCTGTCAGGCAACTTTGTCAGCCTATCTTCCTTGCCATTTTCGTATACATCCGTCCACTAGAGCGGTGGTATGGAATTTCTATTTGTAAGCCTAAGCCAATAGGGCCCCCAATAAGTGATCAAAAAATTATTTTCTTTCTTTTTGCTCGGATCTAGCTGAAACTTCACATACCGGTGTATTTCTATGCGTAAATCGGAATTTCGCCACCACGGAGCCTTTGTGACCGCTTATAAAAAAAATTACGAAATTATTCAGCTCCCAAAATGGCCTATGAAAAATGCAAAATAGCATTTTGGTTCACCCATTTGCAAAGAGCTAGGAACCCAATAAAGAGCTGTCAGGCAACTTTGTCAGCCTATCTTCCTTGCCAAGTTTCTAATAATCCGTCCCACTAGGAGCGGTGGTATGGAATTTCTATTTGTAAGCCTAAGCAATAGGGCCCCCAATAAGTGATCAAAAAATTATTTTCTTTCTTTTTGCTGGACTAGCTGAAACTTCACATACCGGTGTATTTCTATGCGTAGAATCGGAATTTCGCCACCACGGAGCCTTTTGACCGCTTATAAAAAATTACGAAATTATTCAGCTCCCCAAAATGGCCTATGAAAAATGCAAAATGCATTTTGGTTCACCCATTTGCCAAAGAGCTAGGAACCCAATAAAAGAGGCTGTCAGCAACTTTGTCAGCCTATCTTCCTTGCCAAGTTTCAATAATCCGTCCACTAGGAGCGGTGGTATGGAATTTCTATTTGTAGCCTAAGCCAATAGGGCCCCCAATAAGATCAAAAATTATTTTCTTTCTTTTGCTCGGATCAGCGGAAACTTCAATACCGTGTATTTCTATGCGTAAATCGAAATTTCGCCACCACGGGCCTTTTGACCGCTTATAAAAATTACGAAATTATTCAGCTCCCCAAAATGGCCTATAAAAATGCAAAATAGCATTTTGGTTCACCCATTTGCCAAAGAGCTAGGAACCCAATAAAAGAGGCTGTCAGGCAACTTTGTCAGCCTATCTTCCTGCCAAGTTTGTAATAATCCGTCCACTAGGACCGGTGGTATGGAATTTCTATTTGTAAGCCTAAGCCAATAGGGCCCCCAATAAGTGATCAAAATTATTTTTCTTTCTTTTGCTCGATCGCTGAAACTTCACATACCGGTGTATTTCTATGCGTAGAATCGGAATTTCGCCACCACGGACCTTTTGACCGCTTATAAAAAAATTACGAAATTATTCAGCTCCCCAAAATGGCCTATGAAAAATGCAAATAGCATTTTGGTTCACCCATTTGCCAAAGAGCTAGGAACCCAATAAAGAGGCTGTCAGGCAACTTTGTCAGCCTATCTTCCTGCCAAGTTTCGTATAATCCGTCCACTAGAGCGGTGGTATGGAATTTCTATTGTAAGCCTAAGCCATAGGGCCCCAATAAGTGATCAAAAAATTATTTTTCTTCTTTTTGCTCGGATCAGCTGAAACTTCACATACCGTGTATTTCTATCGTAGAATCGGAATTTCGCCACCACGGAGCCTTTTGACCGCTTATAAAAATTACGAAATTATTCAGCTCCCCAAAATGCCTATGAAAAAGCAAAATAGCATTTTGGTTCACCCATTTGCCAAAGAGCTAGGAACCCAATAAAAGGGCTGTCAGGCAACTTTGTCAGCCTATCTTCCTTGCCAAGTTTCGTAATAATCCGTCCACTAGGAGCGGTGGTATGGAATTTCTATTTGTAAGCCTAAGCCAATAGGGCCCCCAATAAGTGATCAAAAAATTATTTTCTTTCTTTTGCTCGGATCAGCTGAAACTTCAATACCGGTGTATTTCTATGCGTAGAATCGGAATTTCGCCACCACGGAGCCTTTTGACCGCTTATAAAAAAATTACGAAATTATTCAGCTCCCCAAAATGGCCTATGAAAAATGCAAAATAGCATTTTGGTTCACCCATTTGCCAAAGAGCTAGGAACCCAATAAAAGAGGCTGTCAGCAACTTTGTCAGCCTATCTTCCTTGCCAAGTTTGTAATAATCCGTCCACTAGGAGCGGTGGTATGGAATTTCTATTTGTAAGCCTAAGCCAATAGGGCCCCCAATAAGTGATCAAAAATTATTTTCTTTCTTTTGCTCGGATCCCTGAAATTTCACATACCGGTGTATTTCTATGCGTAGAATCGGAATTTCGCCACCACGGAGCCTTTTGACCGCTTATAAAAAAATTACGAATTATTCAGCTCCCCAAATGGCTAGAAAAATGCAAAATAGCATTTTGGTTCACCCATTTGCCAAAGAGCTAGGAACCCAATAAAAGAGGCTGTCAGGCACTTTGTCACCTATCTTCTTGCCAAGTTTGTAATAATCCGTCCACTAGGAGCGGTGGTATGGAATTTCTATTTGTAAGCCTAAGCCAATAGGGCCCCCAAAAGTGATCAAAAAATTATTTCTTTCTTTTGCTCGGATCAGCTGAAACTTCAATACCGGTGTATTTCTATGCGTAAAAATCGGAATTTCGCCACCACGGAGCCTTTTGACCGCTTATAAAAAAAATTACGAAATTATTCAGCTCCCCAAAATGGCCTATGAAAAATGCAAAATAGCATTTTGGTTCACCCATTTGCCAAGAGCTAGGAACCCAATAAAGAGGCTGTCAGGCAACTTTGTCAGCCTATCTTCTTGCCAAGTTTCGTAATAATCCGTCCACTAGGAGCGGTGTTATGGAATTTCTATTTGTAAGCCTAAGCCAATAGGGCCCCCAATAAGTGATCAAAAAATTATTTTCTTTCTTTTGCTCGGATCAGCTGAAATTTCACTACCGTTATTTTCTATGCGTAGAATCGGAATTTCGCCACCACGGAGCCTTTTGACCGCTTATAAAAAAATTACGAAATTATTCAGCTCCCCAAAATGGCCTATGAAAAATGCAAAATAGCATTTTGGTTCACCCATTTGCCAAAGACTAGGAACCCATAAAAAAAGAGCTGTCAGGCAACTTTGTCAGCCTATCTTCCTTGCCAAGTTTTAATAATCCGTCCACTAGGAGCGGTGGTATGGAATTTCTATTTGTAAGCCTAAGCCAATAGGGCCCCCAATAAGTGATCAAAAAATTATTTTCTTTCTTTTGCTCGGATCTACTGAAATTCACATACCGGTGTATTTCTATGCGTAAATCGGAATTTCGCCACCACGGAGCCTTTTGACCGCTTATAAAAAATTACGAAATTATTCAGCTCCCCAAAATGGCCTATGAAAAATGCAAAATAGCATTTTGGTTCACCCATTTGCCAAAGAGCTAGGAACCCATAAAAGAGGCTGTCAGGCAACTTTGTCAGCCTATCTTCCTTGCCAAGTTTGTAATAATCCTCCACTAGGAGCGGTGGTATGGAATTTCTATTTGTAAGCCTAAGCCAATAGGCCCCCAATAAGTGATCAAAAAATATTTTCTTTCTTTTGCTCGGATCAGCTGAAACTTCAATACCGGTGTTTTCTATGCGTAGAATCGGAATTTCCCACCACGGAGCCTTTTGACCGCTTATAAAAAAATTACGAAATTATTCAGCTCCCCAAAATGGCCTATGAAAAATGCAAAATAGCATTTTGGTTCACCCATTTGCCAAGAGCTAGGAACCCATAAAAGAGGCTGTCAGGCAACTTTGTCAGCCTATCTTCCTTGCCAAGTTTCGTAATAATCCTCCACTAGGACGGTGGTATGGAATTTCTATTTGTAAGCCTAAGCCAATAGGGCCCCCAATAAGTGATCAAAAATTATTTTCTTTCTTTTTGCTCGGATCAGCTGAAATTTCACATACCGGTGTATTTCTATGCGTAGAATCGGAATTTCGCCACCACGGAGCCTTTTGACCGCTTATAAAAAAATTACGAAATTATTCACTCCCCAAAATGGCCTATGAAAAATGCAAAATAGCATTTTGGTTCACCCATTTGCCAAAGAGCTAGGAACCCAATAAAAGAGGCTGTCAGGCAACTTTGTCAGCCTATCTTCCTTGCCAAGTTTGTAATAATCCGTCCACTAGGAGCGGTGGTATGGAATTTCTATTTGTAAGCCTAAGCCAATAGGGCCCCCAATAAGATCAAAAAATTATTTTCTTTCTTTTGCTCGGATCAGCTGACTTCAACATACCGGTGTATTCTATCTATAATCGGAATTTCGCCACCACGGAGCCTTTTGACCGCTTATAAAAAAATTACGAAATTATTCAGCTCCCCAAAATGGCCTATGAAAAATCAAATAGCATTTTGGTTCACCCATTTGCCAAAGAGCTAGGAACCCAATAAAAGAGCTGTCAGGCACTTTGTCAGCCTATCTTCCTTGCCAAGTTTCGTAATAATCCGTCCACTAGGAGCGGTGGTATGGAATTTCTATTTGTAAGCCTAAGCCAATGGGCCCCCAATAAGTGATCAAAAAATTATTTCTTTCTTTTTGCTCGGATCTACTGAAACTTCACACCGGTGTATTTTATGCGTAGAATCGGATTTCGCCACCACGGAGCCTTTTGACCGCTTATAAAAAATTACGAAATTATTCGCTCCCCAAAATGGCCTATGAAAAATGCAAAATAGCATTTTGGTTCACCCATTTGCCAAGAGCTAGGAACCCATAAAAGAGGCTGTCAGGCAACTTTGTCAGCCTATCTTCCTTGCCAAGTTTCGTAAAATCCGTCCACTAGGACGGTGGTATGGAATTTCTATTTGTAAGCCTAAGCCAAGGGCCCCCAATAAGTGATCAAAAAATTATTTTCTTTCTTTTGCTCGGATCGCTGAAATTCACATACCGTGTATTTCTATGCGTAGAATCGGAATTTCGCCACCACGGAGCCTTTTGACCGCTTATAAAAAAATAACGAAATTATTCACTCCCCAAAATGGCCTATAAAAATGCAAAATAGCATTTTGGTTCACCCATTTGCCAAAGAGCTAGGAACCCAAATAAAGAGGCTGTCAGGCAACTTTGTCAGCCTATCTTCCTTGCCAAGTTTCGTAATAATCCGTCCACTAGGAGCGTTGGTATGGAATTTCTATTTGTAAGCCTAAGCCAATAGGGCCCCCAATAAGTGATCAAAAAATTATTTTCTTTCTTTTTTTGCTCGGATCGCTGAAATTTCACATACCGTTGTATTTCTATGCGTAGAATCGGAATTTCGCCACCACGGAGCCTTTTGACCGCTTATAAAAAATTACGAAATTATTCAGCTCCCCAAAATGGCCTAGAAAAATGCAAAATAGCATTTTGGTTCACCCATTTGCCAAAGAGCTAGGAACCCAATAAAAGAGGCTGTCAGGCAACTTTGTCAGCCTATCTTCCTTGCCAAGTTTGTAAATCCGTCCACTAGGAGCGGTGGTATGGAATTTCTATTTGTAAGCCTAAGCCAATAGGGCCCCCAATAAGTGATCAAAAAATTATTTTCTTTCTTTTGCTCGGATCAGCTGAAACTTCACATACCGGTGTATTTCTATGCGTAATCGGAATTTCGCCACCACGGAGCCTTTTGACCGCATAAAAAAATTACGAAATTATTCAGCTCCCCAAAATGGCCTATGAAAATAACAAATAGCATTTTGGTTCACCCATTTGCCAAAGAGCTAGGAACCCAATAAAGAGGCTGTCAGGCAACTTTGTCAGCCTATCTTCCTTGCCAAGTTTCGTAATATCCGTCCACTAGGAGCGGTGGTATGAATTTCTATTTGTAAGCCTACCAATGGGGCCCCCAATAAGTGATCAAAAATATTTTTTCTTTTTTTTTTGCTCGGATCTAGCTGAAACTTCACACCGGTGTATTTTTATGCGTAGAATCGGAATTTCGCCACCACGAGCCTTTTGACCGCTTATAAAAAATTACGAAATTTCAGCTCCCCAAAATGGCCTATGAAAATGCAAATAGCATTTTGGTTCACCCATTTGCCAAGAGCTAGGAACCCATAAAAGAGGCTGTCAGGCAACTTTGTCAGCCTATCTTCCTTGCCAAGTTTCGTAAATCCGTCCACTAGGAGCGGTGGTATGGAATTTCTATTTGTAAGCCTAAGCCAATAGGGCCCCCATAATGATCAAAAATTATTTTCTTTCTTTTGCTCGGATCAGCTGAAATTTCACATACCGGTGTATTTCTATGCGTAGAATCGGAATTTCGCCACCACGGAGCCTTTTGACCGCTTATAAAAAATTACGAATTATTCAGCTCCCCAAAATGGCCTATGAAAAATGCAAAATAGCATTTTGGTTCACCCATTTGCCAAAGAGCTAGGAACCCATAAAAGAGGCTGTCAGGCAACTTTGTCAGCCTATCTTCCTTCCAAGTTTCGTAAATCCGTCCACTAGGAGCGGTGGTATGGAATTTCTATTTGTAAGCCTAAGCCAATGGCCCCCAATAAGTGATCAAAAAATTTTTTCTTTCTTTGCTCGGATCTAGCTGAAATTTCACTACCGGGTATTTCTATGCGTAGAATCGGAATTTCGCCACCACGGGCCTTTTGACCGCTTATAAAAAAATTACGAATTATTCAGCTCCCCAAAATGGCCTATGAAAAATGCAAAATAGCATTTTGGTTCACCCATTTGCCAAAGAGCTAGGAACCCAATAAAAGCTGTCAGGCAACTTTGTCAGCCTATCTTCCTTGCCAAGTTTGTAATAATCCGTCCACTAGGAGCGGTGGTATGGAATTTCTATTGTAAGCCTAAGCCAATAGGCCCCCAATAAGTGATCAAAAAATTATTTTCTTCTTTTGCTCGGATCAGCTGATCTTCAATCACCGGTGTATTTCTATGCGTAGAATCGGAATTTCGCCACCACGGAGCCTTTTGACCGCTTATAAAAAATTACGAAATTATTCAGCTCCCCAAAATGGCCTATGAAAATAGCAAATAGCATTTTGGTTCACCCATTTGCCAAAGAGCTAGGAACCCAATAAAAAGGCTGTCAGGCAACTTTGTCAGCCTATCTTCCTTGCCAAGTTTCGTAATAATCCGTCCACTAGGAGCGGTGGTATGGAATTTCTATTTGTAAGCCTAAGCCAATAGGGCCCCCAATAAGTGATCAAAAAATTATTTTCTTCTTTTTGCTCGGATCTAGCTGAAACTTCACACCGGTGTATTTTCTATGCGTAGAATCGGAATTTCGCCACCACGGAGCCTTTTGACCGCTTATAAAAAAATTACGAAATTATTCAGCTCCCCAAAATGGCCTAAAAATGCAAAATAGCATTTGGTTCACCCATTTGCCAAAGAGCTAGAAACCCAATAAAGAGGCTGTCAGGCAACTTTGCCAGCCTATTCCTTGCCAAGTTTGTAATAATCCGTCCACTAGGAGCGGTGGTATGGAATTTCTATTTGTAAGCCTAAGCCATAGGCCCCCCAATAAGTGATCAAAAAATTATTTTCTTTCTTTTGCTCGGATCAGCTGAAACTTCACATACCGTGTATTTCTATGCGTAGAATCGGAATTTCGCCACCACGGACCTTTTGACCGCTTATAAAAAAATTACGAAATTATTCAGCTCCCCAAAATGGCCTATGAAAAATGCAAAATAGCATTTTGGTTCACCCATTTGCCAAAGAGCTAGGAACCCAATAAAAGAGGCTGTCAGGCAACTTTGTCAGCCTATCTTCCTTGCCAAGTTTGTAATAATCCGTCCACTAGGAGCGGTGGTATGAATTTCTATTTGTAAGCCTAAGCCAATAGGGCCCCCAATAAGTGATCAAAAAATTATTTCTTTCTTTTTGCTCGATCAGCTGAAACTTCACATACCGGTGTATTTCTATGCGTAAATCGGAATTTCGCCACCACGGAGCCTTTTGACCGCTTATAAAAAAATACGAAATTATTCAGCTCCCCAAAATGGCCTATGAAAAATAAAAAATGCTTTTGGTTCACCCATTTGCCAAAGAGCTAGGAACCCAATAAAGAGGCTGTCAGGCACTTTGTCAGCCTATCTTCCTTGCCAAGTTTGTAAAATCCGTCCACTAGGAGCGGTGGTATGGAATTTCTATTTGTAAGCCTAAGCCAATGGGCCCCCAATAAGTGATCAAAAAATTATTTTCTTCTTTTTGCTCGGATCTAGCTGAAACTTCACACCGTGTATTTTTATGCTAGAATCGGAATTTCGCCACCACGGAGCCTTTTGACCGCTTATAAAAAAATTACGAAATTATTCAGCTCCCCAAAATGGCCTATGAAAAATGCAAAATAGCATTTTGGTTCACCCATTTGCCAAGAGCTAGGAACCCAATAAAAGAGGCTGTCAGGCAACTTTGTCAGCCTATCTTCCTTGCCAAGTTTCGTAAATCCGTCCACTAGGAGCGGTGGTATGGAATTTCTATTTGTAAGCCTAAGCCAATAGGGCCCCCAATAAGTGATCAAAAATTATTTTCTTTCTTTTGCTCGGATCAGCTGAAATTTCACATACCGGTGTATTTCTATCGTAAAATCGGAATTTCGCCACCACGGAGCCTTTTGACGCTTATAAAAAAATACGAAATTATTCAGCTCCCCAAAATGGCCTTGAAAAATGCAAAATAGCATTTTGGTTCACCCTTTGCCAAAGAGCTAGGAACCCAATAAAGAGGCTGTCAGGCAACTTTGTCACCTATCTTCCTTGCCAAGTTTGTAAATATCCGTCCACTAGGAGCGGTGGTATGGAATTTCTATTTGAAGCCTAAGCCAATAGGGCCCCCAATAAGTGATCAAAAAATTATTTTCTTTCTTTTTGCTCGGACCTAGCTGAAACTTCACACCGGTGTATTTCTATCGTAGAATCGGAATTTCGCCACCACGGAGCCTTTTGACCGCTTAAAAAAAATTACGAAATTATTCAGCTCCCCAAAATGGCCTATGAAAATCAAAATAGCATTTGGTTCACCCATTTGCCAAAGAGCTAGGAACCCAATAAAAGAGGCTGTCAGGCAACTTTGTCAGCCTATCTTCCTTGCCAAGTTTCGTAATAATCCGTCCACTGGAGCGGTGGTATGGAATTTCTATTTGTAAGCCTAAGCCAATAGGGCCCCCAATAAGTGATCAAAAAATTATTTTCTTTCTTTGCTCGGATCAGCTGAAATTCACATACCTTGTATTTCTATCGTAGAATCGGAATTTCGCCACCACGGACCTTTGACCGCTTATAAAAAATTACGAAATGGCCTATGAAAAATGCAAATATACATTTTGGTTCACCCATTTGCCAAAGAGCTAGAACCCAATAAAAGAGGCTGTCAGGCAACTTTGTCACCTACTTCCTTGCCAAGTTTCGTATAATCCGTCCCACTAGGAGCGGTGGTATGGAATTTCTATTTGTAAGCCTAAGCCAATAGGGCCCCCAATAATGATCAAAAATTATTTTCTTTCTTTTGCTCGGATCAGCTGAAACTTCACATACCGTTGTATTCATGCGTAGAATCGGAATTTCGCCACCACGAGCCTTTTGACCGCTTATAAAAAAATTACGAAATTATTCAGCTCCCCAAAATGGCCTATGAAAAATGCAAAATAGCATTTTGGTTCACCCATTGCCAAAGAGCTGAACCCAATAAAAGAGGCTGTCAGCAACTTTGTCAGCCTATCTTCCTTGCCAAGTTTCGTAATAATCCGTCCACTAGGAGCGGTGTATGGAATTTCTATTTGTAAGCCTAAGCCAATAGGGCCCCCAATAAGTGATCAAAAAATATTTTTTTCTTTTGCTCGGATCAGCTGAAACTTCACATACCGGTGTATTCTATGCGTAAATCGGATTTCCCACCACGGAGCCTTTTGACCGCTTATAAAAATTACGAAATTATTCAGCTCCCCAAAATGCCTATGAAAAATGCAAAATAGCATTTTGGTTCACCCATTTGCCAAAGAGCTAGGAACCCAAAAGAGGCTGTCAGGCAACTTTGTCAGCCTATCTTCCTTGCCAAGTTTGTAATAATCCGTCCACTAGGAGCGGTGGTATGGAATTTCTATTTGTAAGCCTAAGCCAATAGGGCCCCCATAAGTGATCAAAAATATTTTCTTTTTCTTTTGCTCGGACTACTGAACTTCACACCGGTGTATTTCTATGCGTAGAATCGGAATTTCGCCACCACCGGAGCCTTTTGACCGCTATTAAAAATTACTGAAAATATGTAGCAAATGGTAACATCGCCAAAATATGTGTCCCTAAGTTGAAGCGTTAGCAAACACCTAAGATTTTGGTTTCACGATCCATTTGGCCAAAGATCTATTGGAACCCAGTAAAACTAGTAGCTCTTTGGTAGGCAACTTTTGAGTTTGCAGCCGATTGTCCGCGCACATGGGTTTCTTAATCATAAGACGTGCGCAAAACTACCAGCGAGGCATTGGTAGTACAAGTAAAATGGCTATGGAAAGTTTCTATGTATTTGGTAAACCTAAGAGCGTGCAATAGTGGCCCACCCGAAGTTGTCAAGAAAATTATTTTCTGTTCTTTTGCTCATGGGAGTCATAGCTGAACTTCCACATACCGGTGATTTCTATGCGTAGAATCGGAATTTCGCCACCCGGAGACCTTTTGACGCTATAAAAAAATACGAAATTATTCAGCTCCCCAAAAATGGCTATGAAAAATGCAAAATAGCATTTTGGTTCACAACCATTTGCCAAAGAACGCTAGGACCCAATAAGAAGGCTGTCAGGCAACTGTTGTCAGCCTATCTTCCTTTGCCAGATTTGCGGGACATAACACCGTCCACTAGGCGGGGTATGGGAATTTCTATTGGTAAGCCTAAGCTAGCCGCCCATAAGTTGCATCAAAATATTTTCTTTCGTTTGCTGTTCGGATCCTAGCTGAAACTTTCACATACCGGTGTATTTCTATCGTAGAACGATTTCGCGCACCACGGAGCCTTTTGACCGCTTATAAAAAAATTACGAAATTATTCACTCCCCAAAATGGCCTATGAAAATGCAAATAGCTATTTTGGTTCGACCCTTTGCCAAAGAGCTAGGAACCCATAAAAGATGGCTGTCAGGCAACTTTGGTCAGCCTACTTCCTTGCCAAGTTGTATGAAATCCGTCCCTAGGAGCGGTGGTAGGAATTTCTATTTTTGTAAGCCTAGGACACACCGGTATGTGAAGTTTCAGCTAGATCCGAGCAAAAAGAAAGAAAATAATTTTTTGATCACTTATTGGGGGCCCTATTGGCTTAGGCTTACAAATAGAAATTCCATACCACCGCTCCTAGTGGACGGATTATTACGAAACTTGGCAAGGAAGATAGGCTGACAAAGTTGCCTGACAGCCTCTTTTATTGGGTTCCTAGCTCTTTGGCAAATGGGTGAACCAAAATGCTATTTTGCATTTTTCATAGGCCATTTTGGGGAGCTGAATAATTTCGTAATTTTTTTATAAGCGGTCAAAAGGCTCCGTGGTGGCGAAATTCCGATTCTACGCATAGAAATACACCGGTATGTGAAGTTTCAGCTAGATCCGAGCAAAAAGAAAGAAAATAATTTTTTGATCACTTATTGGGGGCCCTATTGGCTTAGGCTTACAAATAGAAATTCCATACCACCGCTCCTAGTGGACGGATTATTACGAAACTTGGCAAGGAAGATAGGCTGACAAAGTTGCCTGACAGCCTCTTTTATTGGGTTCCTAGCTCTTTGGCAAATGGGTGAACCAAAATGCTATTTTGCATTTTTCATAGGCCATTTTGGGGAGCTGAATAATTTCGTAATTTTTTTATAAGCGGTCAAAAGGCTCCGTGGTGGCGAAATTCCGATTCTACGCATAGAAATACACCGGTATGTGAAGTTTCAGCTAGATCCGAGCAAAAAGAAAGAAAATAATTTTTTGATCACTTATTGGGGGCCCTATTGGCTTAGGCTTACAAATAGAAATTCCATACCACCGCTCCTAGTGGACGGATTATTACGAAACTTGGCAAGGAAGATAGGCTGACAAAGTTGCCTGACAGCCTCTTTTATTGGGTTCCTAGCTCTTTGGCAAATGGGTGAACCAAAATGCTATTTTGCATTTTTCATAGGCCATTTTGGGGAGCTGAATAATTTCGTAATTTTTTTATAAGCGGTCAAAAGGCTCCGTGGTGGCGAAATTCCGATTCTACGCATAGAAATACACCGGTATGTGAAGTTTCAGCTAGATCCGAGCAAAAAGAAAGAAAATAATTTTTTGATCACTTATTGGGGGCCCTATTGGCTTAGGCTTACAAATAGAAATTCCATACCACCGCTCCTAGTGGACGGATTATTACGAAACTTGGCAAGGAAGATAGGCTGACAAAGTTGCCTGACAGCCTCTTTTATTGGGTTCCTAGCTCTTTGGCAAATGGGTGAACCAAAATGCTATTTTGCATTTTTCATAGGCCATTTTGGGGAGCTGAATAATTTCGTAATTTTTTTATAAGCGGTCAAAAGGCTCCGTGGTGGCGAAATTCCGATTCTACGCATAGAAATACACCGGTATGTGAAGTTTCAGCTAGATCCGAGCAAAAAGAAAGAAAATAATTTTTTGATCACTTATTGGGGGCCCTATTGGCTTAGGCTTACAAATAGAAATTCCATACCACCGCTCCTAGTGGACGGATTATTACGAAACTTGGCAAGGAAGATAGGCTGACAAAGTTGCCTGACAGCCTCTTTTATTGGGTTCCTAGCTCTTTGGCAAATGGGTGAACCAAAATGCTATTTTGCATTTTTCATAGGCCATTTTGGGGAGCTGAATAATTTCGTAATTTTTTTATAAGCGGTCAAAAGGCTCCGTGGTGGCGAAATTCCGATTCTACGCATAGAAATACACCGGTATGTGAAGTTTCAGCTAGATCCGAGCAAAAAGAAAGAAAATAATTTTTTGATCACTTATTGGGGGCCCTATTGGCTTAGGCTTACAAATAGAAATTCCATACCACCGCTCCTAGTGGACGGATTATTACGAAACTTGGCAAGGAAGATAGGCTGACAAAGTTGCCTGACAGCCTCTTTTATTGGGTTCCTAGCTCTTTGGCAAATGGGTGAACCAAAATGCTATTTTGCATTTTTCATAGGCCATTTTGGGGAGCTGAATAATTTCGTAATTTTTTTATAAGCGGTCAAAAGGCTCCGTGGTGGCGAAATTCCGATTCTACGCATAGAAATACACCGGTATGTGAAGTTTCAGCTAGATCCGAGCAAAAAGAAAGAAAATAATTTTTTGATCACTTATTGGGGGCCCTATTGGCTTAGGCTTACAAATAGAAATTCCATACCACCGCTCCTAGTGGACGGATTATTACGAAACTTGGCAAGGAAGATAGGCTGACAAAGTTGCCTGACAGCCTCTTTTATTGGGTTCCTAGCTCTTTGGCAAATGGGTGAACCAAAATGCTATTTTGCATTTTTCATAGGCCATTTTGGGGAGCTGAATAATTTCGTAATTTTTTTATAAGCGGTCAAAAGGCTCCGTGGTGGCGAAATTCCGATTCTACGCATAGAAATACACCGGTATGTGAAGTTTCAGCTAGATCCGAGCAAAAAGAAAGAAAATAATTTTTTGATCACTTATTGGGGGCCCTATTGGCTTAGGCTTACAAATAGAAATTCCATACCACCGCTCCTAGTGGACGGATTATTACGAAACTTGGCAAGGAAGATAGGCTGACAAAGTTGCCTGACAGCCTCTTTTATTGGGTTCCTAGCTCTTTGGCAAATGGGTGAACCAAAATGCTATTTTGCATTTTTCATAGGCCATTTTGGGGAGCTGAATAATTTCGTAATTTTTTTATAAGCGGTCAAAAGGCTCCGTGGTGGCGAAATTCCGATTCTACGCATAGAAATACACCGGTATGTGAAGTTTCAGCTAGATCCGAGCAAAAAGAAAGAAAATAATTTTTTGATCACTTATTGGGGGCCCTATTGGCTTAGGCTTACAAATAGAAATTCCATACCACCGCTCCTAGTGGACGGATTATTACGAAACTTGGCAAGGAAGATAGGCTGACAAAGTTGCCTGACAGCCTCTTTTATTGGGTTCCTAGCTCTTTGGCAAATGGGTGAACCAAAATGCTATTTTGCATTTTTCATAGGCCATTTTGGGGAGCTGAATAATTTCGTAATTTTTTTATAAGCGGTCAAAAGGCTCCGTGGTGGCGAAATTCCGATTCTACGCATAGAAATACACCGGTATGTGAAGTTTCAGCTAGATCCGAGCAAAAAGAAAGAAAATAATTTTTTGATCACTTATTGGGGGCCCTATTGGCTTAGGCTTACAAATAGAAATTCCATACCACCGCTCCTAGTGGACGGATTATTACGAAACTTGGCAAGGAAGATAGGCTGACAAAGTTGCCTGACAGCCTCTTTTATTGGGTTCCTAGCTCTTTGGCAAATGGGTGAACCAAAATGCTATTTTGCATTTTTCATAGGCCATTTTGGGGAGCTGAATAATTTCGTAATTTTTTTATAAGCGGTCAAAAGGCTCCGTGGTGGCGAAATTCCGATTCTACGCATAGAAATACACCGGTATGTGAAGTTTCAGCTAGATCCGAGCAAAAAGAAAGAAAATAATTTTTTGATCACTTATTGGGGGCCCTATTGGCTTAGGCTTACAAATAGAAATTCCATACCACCGCTCCTAGTGGACGGATTATTACGAAACTTGGCAAGGAAGATAGGCTGACAAAGTTGCCTGACAGCCTCTTTTATTGGGTTCCTAGCTCTTTGGCAAATGGGTGAACCAAAATGCTATTTTGCATTTTTCATAGGCCATTTTGGGGAGCTGAATAATTTCGTAATTTTTTTATAAGCGGTCAAAAGGCTCCGTGGTGGCGAAATTCCGATTCTACGCATAGAAATACACCGGTATGTGAAGTTTCAGCTAGATCCGAGCAAAAAGAAAGAAAATAATTTTTTGATCACTTATTGGGGGCCCTATTGGCTTAGGCTTACAAATAGAAATTCCATACCACCGCTCCTAGTGGACGGATTATTACGAAACTTGGCAAGGAAGATAGGCTGACAAAGTTGCCTGACAGCCTCTTTTATTGGGTTCCTAGCTCTTTGGCAAATGGGTGAACCAAAATGCTATTTTGCATTTTTCATAGGCCATTTTGGGGAGCTGAATAATTTCGTAATTTTTTTATAAGCGGTCAAAAGGCTCCGTGGTGGCGAAATTCCGATTCTACGCATAGAAATACACCGGTATGTGAAGTTTCAGCTAGATCCGAGCAAAAAGAAAGAAAATAATTTTTTGATCACTTATTGGGGGCCCTATTGGCTTAGGCTTACAAATAGAAATTCCATACCACCGCTCCTAGTGGACGGATTATTACGAAACTTGGCAAGGAAGATAGGCTGACAAAGTTGCCTGACAGCCTCTTTTATTGGGTTCCTAGCTCTTTGGCAAATGGGTGAACCAAAATGCTATTTTGCATTTTTCATAGGCCATTTTGGGGAGCTGAATAATTTCGTAATTTTTTTATAAGCGGTCAAAAGGCTCCGTGGTGGCGAAATTCCGATTCTACGCATAGAAATACACCGGTATGTGAAGTTTCAGCTAGATCCGAGCAAAAAGAAAGAAAATAATTTTTTGATCACTTATTGGGGGCCCTATTGGCTTAGGCTTACAAATAGAAATTCCATACCACCGCTCCTAGTGGACGGATTATTACGAAACTTGGCAAGGAAGATAGGCTGACAAAGTTGCCTGACAGCCTCTTTTATTGGGTTCCTAGCTCTTTGGCAAATGGGTGAACCAAAATGCTATTTTGCATTTTTCATAGGCCATTTTGGGGAGCTGAATAATTTCGTAATTTTTTTATAAGCGGTCAAAAGGCTCCGTGGTGGCGAAATTCCGATTCTACGCATAGAAATACACCGGTATGTGAAGTTTCAGCTAGATCCGAGCAAAAAGAAAGAAAATAATTTTTTGATCACTTATTGGGGGCCCTATTGGCTTAGGCTTACAAATAGAAATTCCATACCACCGCTCCTAGTGGACGGATTATTACGAAACTTGGCAAGGAAGATAGGCTGACAAAGTTGCCTGACAGCCTCTTTTATTGGGTTCCTAGCTCTTTGGCAAATGGGTGAACCAAAATGCTATTTTGCATTTTTCATAGGCCATTTTGGGGAGCTGAATAATTTCGTAATTTTTTTATAAGCGGTCAAAAGGCTCCGTGGTGGCGAAATTCCGATTCTACGCATAGAAATACACCGGTATGTGAAGTTTCAGCTAGATCCGAGCAAAAAGAAAGAAAATAATTTTTTGATCACTTATTGGGGGCCCTATTGGCTTAGGCTTACAAATAGAAATTCCATACCACCGCTCCTAGTGGACGGATTATTACGAAACTTGGCAAGGAAGATAGGCTGACAAAGTTGCCTGACAGCCTCTTTTATTGGGTTCCTAGCTCTTTGGCAAATGGGTGAACCAAAATGCTATTTTGCATTTTTCATAGGCCATTTTGGGGAGCTGAATAATTTCGTAATTTTTTTATAAGCGGTCAAAAGGCTCCGTGGTGGCGAAATTCCGATTCTACGCATAGAAATACACCGGTATGTGAAGTTTCAGCTAGATCCGAGCAAAAAGAAAGAAAATAATTTTTTGATCACTTATTGGGGGCCCTATTGGCTTAGGCTTACAAATAGAAATTCCATACCACCGCTCCTAGTGGACGGATTATTACGAAACTTGGCAAGGAAGATAGGCTGACAAAGTTGCCTGACAGCCTCTTTTATTGGGTTCCTAGCTCTTTGGCAAATGGGTGAACCAAAATGCTATTTTGCATTTTTCATAGGCCATTTTGGGGAGCTGAATAATTTCGTAATTTTTTTATAAGCGGTCAAAAGGCTCCGTGGTGGCGAAATTCCGATTCTACGCATAGAAATACACCGGTATGTGAAGTTTCAGCTAGATCCGAGCAAAAAGAAAGAAAATAATTTTTTGATCACTTATTGGGGGCCCTATTGGCTTAGGCTTACAAATAGAAATTCCATACCACCGCTCCTAGTGGACGGATTATTACGAAACTTGGCAAGGAAGATAGGCTGACAAAGTTGCCTGACAGCCTCTTTTATTGGGTTCCTAGCTCTTTGGCAAATGGGTGAACCAAAATGCTATTTTGCATTTTTCATAGGCCATTTTGGGGAGCTGAATAATTTCGTAATTTTTTTATAAGCGGTCAAAAGGCTCCGTGGTGGCGAAATTCCGATTCTACGCATAGAAATACACCGGTATGTGAAGTTTCAGCTAGATCCGAGCAAAAAGAAAGAAAATAATTTTTTGATCACTTATTGGGGGCCCTATTGGCTTAGGCTTACAAATAGAAATTCCATACCACCGCTCCTAGTGGACGGATTATTACGAAACTTGGCAAGGAAGATAGGCTGACAAAGTTGCCTGACAGCCTCTTTTATTGGGTTCCTAGCTCTTTGGCAAATGGGTGAACCAAAATGCTATTTTGCATTTTTCATAGGCCATTTTGGGGAGCTGAATAATTTCGTAATTTTTTTATAAGCGGTCAAAAGGCTCCGTGGTGGCGAAATTCCGATTCTACGCATAGAAATACACCGGTATGTGAAGTTTCAGCTAGATCCGAGCAAAAAGAAAGAAAATAATTTTTTGATCACTTATTGGGGGCCCTATTGGCTTAGGCTTACAAATAGAAATTCCATACCACCGCTCCTAGTGGACGGATTATTACGAAACTTGGCAAGGAAGATAGGCTGACAAAGTTGCCTGACAGCCTCTTTTATTGGGTTCCTAGCTCTTTGGCAAATGGGTGAACCAAAATGCTATTTTGCATTTTTCATAGGCCATTTTGGGGAGCTGAATAATTTCGTAATTTTTTTATAAGCGGTCAAAAGGCTCCGTGGTGGCGAAATTCCGATTCTACGCATAGAAATACACCGGTATGTGAAGTTTCAGCTAGATCCGAGCAAAAAGAAAGAAAATAATTTTTTGATCACTTATTGGGGGCCCTATTGGCTTAGGCTTACAAATAGAAATTCCATACCACCGCTCCTAGTGGACGGATTATTACGAAACTTGGCAAGGAAGATAGGCTGACAAAGTTGCCTGACAGCCTCTTTTATTGGGTTCCTAGCTCTTTGGCAAATGGGTGAACCAAAATGCTATTTTGCATTTTTCATAGGCCATTTTGGGGAGCTGAATAATTTCGTAATTTTTTTATAAGCGGTCAAAAGGCTCCGTGGTGGCGAAATTCCGATTCTACGCATAGAAATACACCGGTATGTGAAGTTTCAGCTAGATCCGAGCAAAAAGAAAGAAAATAATTTTTTGATCACTTATTGGGGGCCCTATTGGCTTAGGCTTACAAATAGAAATTCCATACCACCGCTCCTAGTGGACGGATTATTACGAAACTTGGCAAGGAAGATAGGCTGACAAAGTTGCCTGACAGCCTCTTTTATTGGGTTCCTAGCTCTTTGGCAAATGGGTGAACCAAAATGCTATTTTGCATTTTTCATAGGCCATTTTGGGGAGCTGAATAATTTCGTAATTTTTTTATAAGCGGTCAAAAGGCTCCGTGGTGGCGAAATTCCGATTCTACGCATAGAAATACACCGGTATGTGAAGTTTCAGCTAGATCCGAGCAAAAAGAAAGAAAATAATTTTTTGATCACTTATTGGGGGCCCTATTGGCTTAGGCTTACAAATAGAAATTCCATACCACCGCTCCTAGTGGACGGATTATTACGAAACTTGGCAAGGAAGATAGGCTGACAAAGTTGCCTGACAGCCTCTTTTATTGGGTTCCTAGCTCTTTGGCAAATGGGTGAACCAAAATGCTATTTTGCATTTTTCATAGGCCATTTTGGGGAGCTGAATAATTTCGTAATTTTTTTATAAGCGGTCAAAAGGCTCCGTGGTGGCGAAATTCCGATTCTACGCATAGAAATACACCGGTATGTGAAGTTTCAGCTAGATCCGAGCAAAAAGAAAGAAAATAATTTTTTGATCACTTATTGGGGGCCCTATTGGCTTAGGCTTACAAATAGAAATTCCATACCACCGCTCCTAGTGGACGGATTATTACGAAACTTGGCAAGGAAGATAGGCTGACAAAGTTGCCTGACAGCCTCTTTTATTGGGTTCCTAGCTCTTTGGCAAATGGGTGAACCAAAATGCTATTTTGCATTTTTCATAGGCCATTTTGGGGAGCTGAATAATTTCGTAATTTTTTTATAAGCGGTCAAAAGGCTCCGTGGTGGCGAAATTCCGATTCTACGCATAGAAATACACCGGTATGTGAAGTTTCAGCTAGATCCGAGCAAAAAGAAAGAAAATAATTTTTTGATCACTTATTGGGGGCCCTATTGGCTTAGGCTTACAAATAGAAATTCCATACCACCGCTCCTAGTGGACGGATTATTACGAAACTTGGCAAGGAAGATAGGCTGACAAAGTTGCCTGACAGCCTCTTTTATTGGGTTCCTAGCTCTTTGGCAAATGGGTGAACCAAAATGCTATTTTGCATTTTTCATAGGCCATTTTGGGGAGCTGAATAATTTCGTAATTTTTTTATAAGCGGTCAAAAGGCTCCGTGGTGGCGAAATTCCGATTCTACGCATAGAAATACACCGGTATGTGAAGTTTCAGCTAGATCCGAGCAAAAAGAAAGAAAATAATTTTTTGATCACTTATTGGGGGCCCTATTGGCTTAGGCTTACAAATAGAAATTCCATACCACCGCTCCTAGTGGACGGATTATTACGAAACTTGGCAAGGAAGATAGGCTGACAAAGTTGCCTGACAGCCTCTTTTATTGGGTTCCTAGCTCTTTGGCAAATGGGTGAACCAAAATGCTATTTTGCATTTTTCATAGGCCATTTTGGGGAGCTGAATAATTTCGTAATTTTTTTATAAGCGGTCAAAAGGCTCCGTGGTGGCGAAATTCCGATTCTACGCATAGAAATACACCGGTATGTGAAGTTTCAGCTAGATCCGAGCAAAAAGAAAGAAAATAATTTTTTGATCACTTATTGGGGGCCCTATTGGCTTAGGCTTACAAATAGAAATTCCATACCACCGCTCCTAGTGGACGGATTATTACGAAACTTGGCAAGGAAGATAGGCTGACAAAGTTGCCTGACAGCCTCTTTTATTGGGTTCCTAGCTCTTTGGCAAATGGGTGAACCAAAATGCTATTTTGCATTTTTCATAGGCCATTTTGGGGAGCTGAATAATTTCGTAATTTTTTTATAAGCGGTCAAAAGGCTCCGTGGTGGCGAAATTCCGATTCTACGCATAGAAATACACCGGTATGTGAAGTTTCAGCTAGATCCGAGCAAAAAGAAAGAAAATAATTTTTTGATCACTTATTGGGGGCCCTATTGGCTTAGGCTTACAAATAGAAATTCCATACCACCGCTCCTAGTGGACGGATTATTACGAAACTTGGCAAGGAAGATAGGCTGACAAAGTTGCCTGACAGCCTCTTTTATTGGGTTCCTAGCTCTTTGGCAAATGGGTGAACCAAAATGCTATTTTGCATTTTTCATAGGCCATTTTGGGGAGCTGAATAATTTCGTAATTTTTTTATAAGCGGTCAAAAGGCTCCGTGGTGGCGAAATTCCGATTCTACGCATAGAAATACACCGGTATGTGAAGTTTCAGCTAGATCCGAGCAAAAAGAAAGAAAATAATTTTTTGATCACTTATTGGGGGCCCTATTGGCTTAGGCTTACAAATAGAAATTCCATACCACCGCTCCTAGTGGACGGATTATTACGAAACTTGGCAAGGAAGATAGGCTGACAAAGTTGCCTGACAGCCTCTTTTATTGGGTTCCTAGCTCTTTGGCAAATGGGTGAACCAAAATGCTATTTTGCATTTTTCATAGGCCATTTTGGGGAGCTGAATAATTTCGTAATTTTTTTATAAGCGGTCAAAAGGCTCCGTGGTGGCGAAATTCCGATTCTACGCATAGAAATACACCGGTATGTGAAGTTTCAGCTAGATCCGAGCAAAAAGAAAGAAAATAATTTTTTGATCACTTATTGGGGGCCCTATTGGCTTAGGCTTACAAATAGAAATTCCATACCACCGCTCCTAGTGGACGGATTATTACGAAACTTGGCAAGGAAGATAGGCTGACAAAGTTGCCTGACAGCCTCTTTTATTGGGTTCCTAGCTCTTTGGCAAATGGGTGAACCAAAATGCTATTTTGCATTTTTCATAGGCCATTTTGGGGAGCTGAATAATTTCGTAATTTTTTTATAAGCGGTCAAAAGGCTCCGTGGTGGCGAAATTCCGATTCTACGCATAGAAATACACCGGTATGTGAAGTTTCAGCTAGATCCGAGCAAAAAGAAAGAAAATAATTTTTTGATCACTTATTGGGGGCCCTATTGGCTTAGGCTTACAAATAGAAATTCCATACCACCGCTCCTAGTGGACGGATTATTACGAAACTTGGCAAGGAAGATAGGCTGACAAAGTTGCCTGACAGCCTCTTTTATTGGGTTCCTAGCTCTTTGGCAAATGGGTGAACCAAAATGCTATTTTGCATTTTTCATAGGCCATTTTGGGGAGCTGAATAATTTCGTAATTTTTTTATAAGCGGTCAAAAGGCTCCGTGGTGGCGAAATTCCGATTCTACGCATAGAAATACACCGGTATGTGAAGTTTCAGCTAGATCCGAGCAAAAAGAAAGAAAATAATTTTTTGATCACTTATTGGGGGCCCTATTGGCTTAGGCTTACAAATAGAAATTCCATACCACCGCTCCTAGTGGACGGATTATTACGAAACTTGGCAAGGAAGATAGGCTGACAAAGTTGCCTGACAGCCTCTTTTATTGGGTTCCTAGCTCTTTGGCAAATGGGTGAACCAAAATGCTATTTTGCATTTTTCATAGGCCATTTTGGGGAGCTGAATAATTTCGTAATTTTTTTATAAGCGGTCAAAAGGCTCCGTGGTGGCGAAATTCCGATTCTACGCATAGAAATACACCGGTATGTGAAGTTTCAGCTAGATCCGAGCAAAAAGAAAGAAAATAATTTTTTGATCACTTATTGGGGGCCCTATTGGCTTAGGCTTACAAATAGAAATTCCATACCACCGCTCCTAGTGGACGGATTATTACGAAACTTGGCAAGGAAGATAGGCTGACAAAGTTGCCTGACAGCCTCTTTTATTGGGTTCCTAGCTCTTTGGCAAATGGGTGAACCAAAATGCTATTTTGCATTTTTCATAGGCCATTTTGGGGAGCTGAATAATTTCGTAATTTTTTTATAAGCGGTCAAAAGGCTCCGTGGTGGCGAAATTCCGATTCTACGCATAGAAATACACCGGTATGTGAAGTTTCAGCTAGATCCGAGCAAAAAGAAAGAAAATAATTTTTTGATCACTTATTGGGGGCCCTATTGGCTTAGGCTTACAAATAGAAATTCCATACCACCGCTCCTAGTGGACGGATTATTACGAAACTTGGCAAGGAAGATAGGCTGACAAAGTTGCCTGACAGCCTCTTTTATTGGGTTCCTAGCTCTTTGGCAAATGGGTGAACCAAAATGCTATTTTGCATTTTTCATAGGCCATTTTGGGGAGCTGAATAATTTCGTAATTTTTTTATAAGCGGTCAAAAGGCTCCGTGGTGGCGAAATTCCGATTCTACGCATAGAAATACACCGGTATGTGAAGTTTCAGCTAGATCCGAGCAAAAAGAAAGAAAATAATTTTTTGATCACTTATTGGGGGCCCTATTGGCTTAGGCTTACAAATAGAAATTCCATACCACCGCTCCTAGTGGACGGATTATTACGAAACTTGGCAAGGAAGATAGGCTGACAAAGTTGCCTGACAGCCTCTTTTATTGGGTTCCTAGCTCTTTGGCAAATGGGTGAACCAAAATGCTATTTTGCATTTTTCATAGGCCATTTTGGGGAGCTGAATAATTTCGTAATTTTTTTATAAGCGGTCAAAAGGCTCCGTGGTGGCGAAATTCCGATTCTACGCATAGAAATACACCGGTATGTGAAGTTTCAGCTAGATCCGAGCAAAAAGAAAGAAAATAATTTTTTGATCACTTATTGGGGGCCCTATTGGCTTAGGCTTACAAATAGAAATTCCATACCACCGCTCCTAGTGGACGGATTATTACGAAACTTGGCAAGGAAGATAGGCTGACAAAGTTGCCTGACAGCCTCTTTTATTGGGTTCCTAGCTCTTTGGCAAATGGGTGAACCAAAATGCTATTTTGCATTTTTCATAGGCCATTTTGGGGAGCTGAATAATTTCGTAATTTTTTTATAAGCGGTCAAAAGGCTCCGTGGTGGCGAAATTCCGATTCTACGCATAGAAATACACCGGTATGTGAAGTTTCAGCTAGATCCGAGCAAAAAGAAAGAAAATAATTTTTTGATCACTTATTGGGGGCCCTATTGGCTTAGGCTTACAAATAGAAATTCCATACCACCGCTCCTAGTGGACGGATTATTACGAAACTTGGCAAGGAAGATAGGCTGACAAAGTTGCCTGACAGCCTCTTTTATTGGGTTCCTAGCTCTTTGGCAAATGGGTGAACCAAAATGCTATTTTGCATTTTTCATAGGCCATTTTGGGGAGCTGAATAATTTCGTAATTTTTTTATAAGCGGTCAAAAGGCTCCGTGGTGGCGAAATTCCGATTCTACGCATAGAAATACACCGGTATGTGAAGTTTCAGCTAGATCCGAGCAAAAAGAAAGAAAATAATTTTTTGATCACTTATTGGGGGCCCTATTGGCTTAGGCTTACAAATAGAAATTCCATACCACCGCTCCTAGTGGACGGATTATTACGAAACTTGGCAAGGAAGATAGGCTGACAAAGTTGCCTGACAGCCTCTTTTATTGGGTTCCTAGCTCTTTGGCAAATGGGTGAACCAAAATGCTATTTTGCATTTTTCATAGGCCATTTTGGGGAGCTGAATAATTTCGTAATTTTTTTATAAGCGGTCAAAAGGCTCCGTGGTGGCGAAATTCCGATTCTACGCATAGAAATACACCGGTATGTGAAGTTTCAGCTAGATCCGAGCAAAAAGAAAGAAAATAATTTTTTGATCACTTATTGGGGGCCCTATTGGCTTAGGCTTACAAATAGAAATTCCATACCACCGCTCCTAGTGGACGGATTATTACGAAACTTGGCAAGGAAGATAGGCTGACAAAGTTGCCTGACAGCCTCTTTTATTGGGTTCCTAGCTCTTTGGCAAATGGGTGAACCAAAATGCTATTTTGCATTTTTCATAGGCCATTTTGGGGAGCTGAATAATTTCGTAATTTTTTTATAAGCGGTCAAAAGGCTCCGTGGTGGCGAAATTCCGATTCTACGCATAGAAATACACCGGTATGTGAAGTTTCAGCTAGATCCGAGCAAAAGAAAGAAAATAATTTTTTGATCACTTATTGGGGGCCCTATTGGCTTAGGCTTACAAATAGAAATTCCATACCACCGCTCCTAGTGGACGGATTATTACGAAACTTGGCAAGGAAGATAGGCTGACAAAGTTGCCTGACAGCCTCTTTTATTGGGTTCCTAGCTCTTTGGCAAATGGGTGAACCAAAATGCTATTTTGCATTTTTCA
Organism: Heterodera filipjevi; assembly: GCA_039877585.1. Classification (NCBI taxonomy): domain Eukaryota; kingdom Metazoa; phylum Nematoda; class Chromadorea; order Rhabditida; family Heteroderidae; genus Heterodera; species Heterodera filipjevi. The sequence continues at coordinate 36,066 of JBDPZO010000207.1, read as the reverse complement.
TAGGCCATTTTGGGGAGCTGAATAATTTCGTAATTTTTTTATAAGCGGTCAAAAGGCTCCGTGGTGGCGAAATTCCGATTCTACGCATAGAAATACACCGGTATGTGAAGTTTCAGCTAGATCCGAGCAAAAAGAAAGAAAATAATTTTTTGATCACTTATTGGGGGCCCTATTGGCTTAGGCTTACAAATAGAAATTCCATACCACCGCTCCTAGTGGACGGATTATTACGAAACTTGGCAAGGAAGATAGGCTGACAAAGTTGCCTGACAGCCTCTTTTATTGGGTTCCTAGCTCTTTGGCAAATGGGTGAACCAAAATGCTATTTTGCATTTTTCATAGGCCATTTTGGGGAGCTGAATAATTTCGTAATTTTTTTATAAGCGGTCAAAAGGCTCCGTGGTGGCGAAATTCCGATTCTACGCATAGAAATACACCGGTATGTGAAGTTTCAGCTAGATCCGAGCAAAAAGAAAGAAAATAATTTTTTGATCACTTATTGGGGGCCCTATTGGCTTAGGCTTACAAATAGAAATTCCATACCACCGCTCCTAGTGGACGGATTATTACGAAACTTGGCAAGGAAGATAGGCTGACAAAGTTGCCTGACAGCCTCTTTTATTGGGTTCCTAGCTCTTTGGCAAATGGGTGAACCAAAATGCTATTTTGCATTTTTCATAGGCCATTTTGGGGAGCTGAATAATTTCGTAATTTTTTTATAAGCGGTCAAAAGGCTCCGTGGTGGCGAAATTCCGATTCTACGCATAGAAATACACCGGTATGTGAAGTTTCAGCTAGATCCGAGCAAAAAGAAAGAAAATAATTTTTTGATCACTTATTGGGGGCCCTATTGGCTTAGGCTTACAAATAGAAATTCCATACCACCGCTCCTAGTGGACGGATTATTACGAAACTTGGCAAGGAAGATAGGCTGACAAAGTTGCCTGACAGCCTCTTTTATTGGGTTCCTAGCTCTTTGGCAAATGGGTGAACCAAAATGCTATTTTGCATTTTTCATAGGCCATTTTGGGGAGCTGAATAATTTCGTAATTTTTTTATAAGCGGTCAAAAGGCTCCGTGGTGGCGAAATTCCGATTCTACGCATAGAAATACACCGGTATGTGAAGTTTCAGCTAGATCCGAGCAAAAAGAAAGAAAATAATTTTTTGATCACTTATTGGGGGCCCTATTGGCTTAGGCTTACAAATAGAAATTCCATACCACCGCTCCTAGTGGACGGATTATTACGAAACTTGGCAAGGAAGATAGGCTGACAAAGTTGCCTGACAGCCTCTTTTATTGGGTTCCTAGCTCTTTGGCAAATGGGTGAACCAAAATGCTATTTTGCATTTTTCATAGGCCATTTTGGGGAGCTGAATAATTTCGTAATTTTTTTATAAGCGGTCAAAAGGCTCCGTGGTGGCGAAATTCCGATTCTACGCATAGAAATACACCGGTATGTGAAGTTTCAGCTAGATCCGAGCAAAAAGAAAGAAAATAATTTTTTGATCACTTATTGGGGGCCCTATTGGCTTAGGCTTACAAATAGAAATTCCATACCACCGCTCCTAGTGGACGGATTATTACGAAACTTGGCAAGGAAGATAGGCTGACAAAGTTGCCTGACAGCCTCTTTTATTGGGTTCCTAGCTCTTTGGCAAATGGGTGAACCAAAATGCTATTTTGCATTTTTCATAGGCCATTTTGGGGAGCTGAATAATTTCGTAATTTTTTTATAAGCGGTCAAAAGGCTCCGTGGTGGCGAAATTCCGATTCTACGCATAGAAATACACCGGTATGTGAAGTTTCAGCTAGATCCGAGCAAAAAGAAAGAAAATAATTTTTTGATCACTTATTGGGGGCCCTATTGGCTTAGGCTTACAAATAGAAATTCCATACCACCGCTCCTAGTGGACGGATTATTACGAAACTTGGCAAGGAAGATAGGCTGACAAAGTTGCCTGACAGCCTCTTTTATTGGGTTCCTAGCTCTTTGGCAAATGGGTGAACCAAAATGCTATTTTGCATTTTTCATAGGCCATTTTGGGGAGCTGAATAATTTCGTAATTTTTTTATAAGCGGTCAAAAGGCTCCGTGGTGGCGAAATTCCGATTCTACGCATAGAAATACACCGGTATGTGAAGTTTCAGCTAGATCCGAGCAAAAAGAAAGAAAATAATTTTTTGATCACTTATTGGGGGCCCTATTGGCTTAGGCTTACAAATAGAAATTCCATACCACCGCTCCTAGTGGACGGATTATTACGAAACTTGGCAAGGAAGATAGGCTGACAAAGTTGCCTGACAGCCTCTTTTATTGGGTTCCTAGCTCTTTGGCAAATGGGTGAACCAAAATGCTATTTTGCATTTTTCATAGGCCATTTTGGGGAGCTGAATAATTTCGTAATTTTTTTATAAGCGGTCAAAAGGCTCCGTGGTGGCGAAATTCCGATTCTACGCATAGAAATACACCGGTATGTGAAGTTTCAGCTAGATCCGAGCAAAAAGAAAGAAAATAATTTTTTGATCACTTATTGGGGGCCCTATTGGCTTAGGCTTACAAATAGAAATTCCATACCACCGCTCCTAGTGGACGGATTATTACGAAACTTGGCAAGGAAGATAGGCTGACAAAGTTGCCTGACAGCCTCTTTTATTGGGTTCCTAGCTCTTTGGCAAATGGGTGAACCAAAATGCTATTTTGCATTTTTCATAGGCCATTTTGGGGAGCTGAATAATTTCGTAATTTTTTTATAAGCGGTCAAAAGGCTCCGTGGTGGCGAAATTCCGATTCTACGCATAGAAATACACCGGTATGTGAAGTTTCAGCTAGATCCGAGCAAAAAGAAAGAAAATAATTTTTTGATCACTTATTGGGGGCCCTATTGGCTTAGGCTTACAAATAGAAATTCCATACCACCGCTCCTAGTGGACGGATTATTACGAAACTTGGCAAGGAAGATAGGCTGACAAAGTTGCCTGACAGCCTCTTTTATTGGGTTCCTAGCTCTTTGGCAAATGGGTGAACCAAAATGCTATTTTGCATTTTTCATAGGCCATTTTGGGGAGCTGAATAATTTCGTAATTTTTTTATAAGCGGTCAAAAGGCTCCGTGGTGGCGAAATTCCGATTCTACGCATAGAAATACACCGGTATGTGAAGTTTCAGCTAGATCCGAGCAAAAAGAAAGAAAATAATTTTTTGATCACTTATTGGGGGCCCTATTGGCTTAGGCTTACAAATAGAAATTCCATACCACCGCTCCTAGTGGACGGATTATTACGAAACTTGGCAAGGAAGATAGGCTGACAAAGTTGCCTGACAGCCTCTTTTATTGGGTTCCTAGCTCTTTGGCAAATGGGTGAACCAAAATGCTATTTTGCATTTTTCATAGGCCATTTTGGGGAGCTGAATAATTTCGTAATTTTTTTATAAGCGGTCAAAAGGCTCCGTGGTGGCGAAATTCCGATTCTACGCATAGAAATACACCGGTATGTGAAGTTTCAGCTAGATCCGAGCAAAAAGAAAGAAAATAATTTTTTGATCACTTATTGGGGGCCCTATTGGCTTAGGCTTACAAATAGAAATTCCATACCACCGCTCCTAGTGGACGGATTATTACGAAACTTGGCAAGGAAGATAGGCTGACAAAGTTGCCTGACAGCCTCTTTTATTGGGTTCCTAGCTCTTTGGCAAATGGGTGAACCAAAATGCTATTTTGCATTTTTCATAGGCCATTTTGGGGAGCTGAATAATTTCGTAATTTTTTTATAAGCGGTCAAAAGGCTCCGTGGTGGCGAAATTCCGATTCTACGCATAGAAATACACCGGTATGTGAAGTTTCAGCTAGATCCGAGCAAAAAGAAAGAAAATAATTTTTTGATCACTTATTGGGGGCCCTATTGGCTTAGGCTTACAAATAGAAATTCCATACCACCGCTCCTAGTGGACGGATTATTACGAAACTTGGCAAGGAAGATAGGCTGACAAAGTTGCCTGACAGCCTCTTTTATTGGGTTCCTAGCTCTTTGGCAAATGGGTGAACCAAAATGCTATTTTGCATTTTTCATAGGCCATTTTGGGGAGCTGAATAATTTCGTAATTTTTTTATAAGCGGTCAAAAGGCTCCGTGGTGGCGAAATTCCGATTCTACGCATAGAAATACACCGGTATGTGAAGTTTCAGCTAGATCCGAGCAAAAAGAAAGAAAATAATTTTTTGATCACTTATTGGGGGCCCTATTGGCTTAGGCTTACAAATAGAAATTCCATACCACCGCTCCTAGTGGACGGATTGTTACGAAACTTGGCAAGGAAGATAGGCTGACAAAGTTGCCTGACAGCCTCTTTTATTGGGTTCCTAGCTCTTTGGCAAATGGGTGAACCAAAATGCTATTTTGCATTTTTCATAGGCCATTTTGGGGAGCTGAATAATTTCGTAATTTTTTTATAAGCGGTCAAAAGGCTCCGTGGTGGCGAAATTCCGATTCTACGCATAGAAATACACCGGTATGTGAAGTTTCAGCTAGATCCGAGCAAAAAGAAAGAAAATAATTTTTTGATCACTTATTGGGGGCCCTATTGGCTTAGGCTTACAAATAGAAATTCCATACCACCGCTCCTAGTGGACGGATTGTTACGAAACTTGGCAAGGAAGATAGGCTGACAAAGTTGCCTGACAGCCTCTTTTATTGGGTTCCTAGCTCTTTGGCAAATGGGTGAACCAAAATGCTATTTTGCATTTTTCATATGCCATTTTGGGGAGCTGAATAATTTCGTAATTTTTTTATAAGCGGTCAAAAGGCTCCGTGGTGGCGAAATTCCGATTCTACGCATAGAAATACACCGGTATGTGAAGTTTCAGCTAGATCCGAGCAAAAAGAAAGAAAATAATTTTTTGATCACTTATTGGGGGCCCTATTGGCTTAGGCTTACAAATAGAAATTCCATACCACCGCTCCTAGTGGACGGATTAGTTACGAAACTTGGCAAGGAAGATAGGCTGACAAAGTTGCCTGACAGCCTCTTTTATTGGGTTCCTAGCTCTTTGGCAAATGGGTGAACCAAAATGCTATTTTGCATTTTTCATAGGCCATTTTGGGGAGCTGAATAATTTCGTAATTTTTTTATAAGCGGTCAAAAGGCTCCGTGGTGGCGAAATTCCGATTCTACGCATAGAAATACACCGGTATGTGAAGTTTCAGCTAGATCCGAGCAAAAAGAAAGAAAATAATTTTTTGATCACTTATTGGGGGCCCTATTGGCTTAGGCTTACAAATAGAAATTCCATACCACCGCTCCTAGTGGACGGATTATTACGAAACTTGGCAAGGAAGATAGGCTGACAAAGTTGCCTGACAGCCTCTTTTATTGGGTTCCTAGCTCTTTGGCAAATGGGTGAACCAAAATGCTATTTTGCATTTTTCATAGGCCATTTTGGGGAGCTGAATAATTTCGTAATTTTTTTATAAGCGGTCAAAAGGCTCCGTGGTGGCGAAATTCCGATTCTACGCATAGAAATACACCGGTATGTGAAGTTTCAGCTAGATCCGAGCAAAAAGAAAGAAAATAATTTTTTGATCACTTATTGGGGGCCCTATTGGCTTAGGCTTACAAATAGAAATTCCATACCACCGCTCCTAGTGGACGGATTATTACGAAACTTGGCAAGGAAGATAGGCTGACAAAGTTGCCTGACAGCCTCTTTTATTGGGTTCCTAGCTCTTTGGCAAATGGGTGAACCAAAATGCTATTTTGCATTTTTCATAGGCCATTTTGGGGAGCTGAATAATTTCGTAATTTTTTTATAAGCGGTCAAAAGGCTCCGTGGTGGCGAAATTCCGATTCTACGCATAGAAATACACCGGTATGTGAAGTTTCAGCTAGATCCGAGCAAAAAGAAAGAAAATAATTTTTTGATCACTTATTGGGGGCCCTATTGGCTTAGGCTTACAAATAGAAATTCCATACCACCGCTCCTAGTGGACGGATTATTACGAAACTTGGCAAGGAAGATAGGCTGACAAAGTTGCCTGACAGCCTCTTTTATTGGGTTCCTAGCTCTTTGGCAAATGGGTGAACCAAAATGCTATTTTGCATTTTTCATAGGCCATTTTGGGGAGCTGAATAATTTCGTAATTTTTTTATAAGCGGTCAAAAGGCTCCGTGGTGGCGAAATTCCGATTCTACGCATAGAAATACACCGGTATGTGAAGTTTCAGCTAGATCCGAGCAAAAAGAAAGAAAATAATTTTTTGATCACTTATTGGGGGCCCTATTGGCTTAGGCTTACAAATAGAAATTCCATACCACCGCTCCTAGTGGACGGATTATTACGAAACTTGGCAAGGAAGATAGGCTGACAAAGTTGCCTGACAGCCTCTTTTATTGGGTTCCTAGCTCTTTGGCAAATGGGTGAACCAAAATGCTATTTTGCATTTTTCATAGGCCATTTTGGGGAGCTGAATAATTTCGTAATTTTTTTATAAGCGGTCAAAAGGCTCCGTGGTGGCGAAATTCCGATTCTACGCATAGAAATACACCGGTATGTGAAGTTTCAGCTAGATCCGAGCAAAAAGAAAGAAAATAATTTTTTGATCACTTATTGGGGGCCCTATTGGCTTAGGCTTACAAATAGAAATTCCATACCACCGCTCCTAGTGGACGGATTAGTTACGAAACTTGGCAAGGAAGATAGGCTGACAAAGTTGCCTGACAGCCTCTTTTATTGGGTTCCTAGCTCTTTGGCAAATGGGTGAACCAAAATGCTATTTTGCATTTTTCATATGCCATTTTGGGGAGCTGAATAATTTCGTAATTTTTTTATAAGCGGTCAAAAGGCTCCGTGGTGGCGAAATTCCGATTCTACGCATAGAAATACACCGGTATGTGAAGTTTCAGCTAGATCCGAGCAAAAAGAAAGAAAATAATTTTTTGATCACTTATTGGGGGCCCTATTGGCTTAGGCTTACAAATAGAAATTCCATACCACCGCTCCTAGTGGACGGATTATTACGAAACTTGGCAAGGAAGATAGGCTGACAAAGTTGCCTGACAGCCTCTTTTATTGGGTTCCTAGCTCTTTGGCAAATGGGTGAACCAAAATGCTATTTTGCATTTTTCATAGGCCATTTTGGGGAGCTGAATAATTTCGTAATTTTTTTATAAGCGGTCAAAAGGCTCCGTGGTGGCGAAATTCCGATTCTACGCATAGAAATACACCGGTATGTGAAGTTTCAGCTAGATCCGAGCAAAAAGAAAGAAAATAATTTTTTGATCACTTATTGGGGGCCCTATTGGCTTAGGCTTACAAATAGAAATTCCATACCACCGCTCCTAGTGGACGGATTGTTACGAAACTTGGCAAGGAAGATAGGCTGACAAAGTTGCCTGACAGCCTCTTTTATTGGGTTCCTAGATCTTTGGCAAATGGGTGAACCAAAATGCTATTTTGCATTTTACATAGGCCATTTTGGGGAGATGAATAATTTCGTAATTTTTTTATAAGCGGTCAAAAGGCTCCGTGGTGGCGAAATCAGAGGAAAAAGAAAGAAAATAATTTTTTGATCACTTATTGGGGGCCCTATTGGCTTAGGCTTACAAATAGAAATTCCATACCACCGCTCCTAGTGGACGGATTGTTACGAAACTTGGCAAGGAAGATAGGCTGACAAAGTTGCCTGACAGCCTCTTTTATTGGGTTCCTAGCTCTTTGGCAAATGGGTGAACCAAAATGCTATTTTGCATTTTTCATAGGCAATTTTGGGGAGCTGAAAAATTCCGATTCTACGCATAGAATCGGAATTTCGTCACCACGGAGCCTTTTGACCGCTTATAAAAAAATTACGAAATTATTCAGCTCCCCAAAATGGCCTATGAAAAATGCAAAATAGCATTTTGGTTCACCCATTTGCCAAAGAGCTAGGAACCCAATAAAAGAGGCTGTCAGGCAACTTTGTCAGCCTATCTTCCTTGCCAAGTTTCGTAATAATCCGTCCACTAGGAGCGGTGGTATGGAATTTCTATTTGTAAGCCTAAGCCAATAGGGCCCCCAATAAGTGATCAAAAAATTATTTTCTTTCATTTTGCTCGGATCTAGCTGAAACTTCACATACCGGTGTATTTCTATGCGTAGAATCGGAATTTCGCCACCACGGAGCCTTTTGACCGCTTATAAAAAAATTACGAAATTATTCAGCTCCCCAAAATGGCCTATGAAAAATGCAAAATAGCATTTTGGTTCACCCATTTGCCAAAGAGCTAGGAACCCAATAAAAGAGGCTGTCAGGCAACTTTGTCAGCCTATCTTCCTTGCCAAGTTTCGTAATAATCCGTCCACTAGGAGCGGTGGTATGGAATTTCTATTTGTAAGCCTAAGCCAATAGGGCCCCCAATAAGTGATCAAAAAATTATTTTCTTTCATTTTGCTCGGATCCTAGCTGAAACTTCACATACCGGTGTATTTCTATGCGTAGAATCGGAATTTCGCCACCACGGAGCCTTTTGACCGCTTATAAAAAAATTACGAAATTATTCAGCTCCCCAAAATGGCCTATGAAAAATGCAAAATAGCATTTTGGTTCACCCATTTGCCAAAGAGCTAGGAACCCAATAAAAGAGGCTGTCAGGCAACTTTGTCAGCCTATCTTCCTTGCCAAGTTTCGTAATAATCCGTCCACTAGGAGCGGTGGTATGGAATTTCTATTTGTAAGCCTAAGCCAATAGGGCCCCCAATAAGTGATCAAAAAATTATTTTCTTTCATTTTGCTCGGATCTAGCTGAAACTTCACATACCGGTGTATTTCTATGCGTAGAATCGGAATTTCGCCACCACGGAGCCTTTTGACCGCTTATAAAAAAATTACGAAATTATTCAGCTCCCCAAAATGGCCTATGAAAAATGCAAAATAGCATTTTGGTTCACCCATTTGCCAAAGAGCTAGGAACCCAATAAAAGAGGCTGTCAGGCAACTTTGTCAGCCTATCTTCCTTGCCAAGTTTCGTAATAATCCGTCCACTAGGAGCGGTGGTATGGAATTTCTATTTGTAAGCCTAAGCCAATAGGGCCCCCAATAAGTGATCAAAAAATTATTTTCTTTCATTTTGCTCGGATCCAGCTGAAACTTCACATACCGGTGTATTTCTATGCGTAGAATCGGAATTTCGCCACCACGGAGCCTTTTGACCGCTTATAAAAAAATTACGAAATTATTCAGCTCCCCAAAATGGCCTATGAAAAATGCAAAATAGCATTTTGGTTCACCCATTTGCCAAAGAGCTAGGAACCCAATAAAAGAGGCTGTCAGGCAACTTTGTCAGCCTATCTTCCTTGCCAAGTTTCGTAATAATCCGTCCACTAGGAGCGGTGGTATGGAATTTCTATTTGTAAGCCTAAGCCAATAGGGCCCCCAATAAGTGATCAAAAAATTATTTTCTTTCATTTTGCTCGGATCCAGCTGAAACTTCACATACCGGTGTATTTCTATGCGTAGAATCGGAATTTCGCCACCACGGAGCCTTTTGACCGCTTATAAAAAAATTACGAAATTATTCAGCTCCCCAAAATGGCCTATGAAAAATGCAAAATAGCATTTTGGTTCACCCATTTGCCAAAGAGCTAGGAACCCAATAAAAGAGGCTGTCAGGCAACTTTGTCAGCCTATCTTCCTTGCCAAGTTTCGTAATAATCCGTCCACTAGGAGCGGTGGTATGGAATTTCTATTTGTAAGCCTAAGCCAATAGGGCCCCCAATAAGTGATCAAAAAATTATTTTCTTTCATTTTGCTCGGATCCAGCTGAAACTTCACATACCGGTGTATTTCTATGCGTAGAATCGGAATTTCGCCACCACGGAGCCTTTTGACCGCTTATAAAAAAATTACGAAATTATTCAGCTCCCCAAAATGGCCTATGAAAAATGCAAAATAGCATTTTGGTTCACCCATTTGCCAAAGAGCTAGGAACCCAATAAAAGAGGCTGTCAGGCAACTTTGTCAGCCTATCTTCCTTGCCAAGTTTCGTAATAATCCGTCCACTAGGAGCGGTGGTATGGAATTTCTATTTGTAAGCCTAAGCCAATAGGGCCCCCAATAAGTGATCAAAAAATTATTTTCTTTCATTTTGCTCGGATCCTAGCTGAAACTTCACATACCGGTGTATTTCTATGCGTAGAATCGGAATTTCGCCACCACGGAGCCTTTTGACCGCTTATAAAAAAATTACGAAATTATTCAGCTCCCCAAAATGGCCTATGAAAAATGCAAAATAGCATTTTGGTTCACCCATTTGCCAAAGAGCTAGGAACCCAATAAAAGAGGCTGTCAGGCAACTTTGTCAGCCTATCTTCCTTGCCAAGTTTCGTAATAATCCGTCCACTAGGAGCGGTGGTATGGAATTTCTATTTGTAAGCCTAAGCCAATAGGGCCCCCAATAAGTGATCAAAAAATTATTTTCTTTCATTTTGCTCGGATCCAGCTGAAACTTCACATACCGGTGTATTTCTATGCGTAGAATCGGAATTTCGCCACCACGGAGCCTTTTGACCGCTTATAAAAAAATTACGAAATTATTCAGCTCCCCAAAATGGCCTATGAAAAATGCAAAATAGCATTTTGGTTCACCCATTTGCCAAAGAGCTAGGAACCCAATAAAAGAGGCTGTCAGGCAACTTTGTCAGCCTATCTTCCTTGCCAAGTTTCGTAATAATCCGTCCACTAGGAGCGGTGGTATGGAATTTCTATTTGTAAGCCTAAGCCAATAGGGCCCCCAATAAGTGATCAAAAAATTATTTTCTTTCATTTTGCTCGGATCCAGCTGAAACTTCACATACCGGTGTATTTCTATGCGTAGAATCGGAATTTCGCCACCACGGAGCCTTTTGACCGCTTATAAAAAAATTACGAAATTATTCAGCTCCCCAAAATGGCCTATGAAAAATGCAAAATAGCATTTTGGTTCACCCATTTGCCAAAGAGCTAGGAACCCAATAAAAGAGGCTGTCAGGCAACTTTGTCAGCCTATCTTCCTTGCCAAGTTTCGTAATAATCCGTCCACTAGGAGCGGTGGTATGGAATTTCTATTTGTAAGCCTAAGCCAATAGGGCCCCCAATAAGTGATCAAAAAATTATTTTCTTTCATTTTGCTCGGATCCAGCTGAAACTTCACATACCGGTGTATTTCTATGCGTAGAATCGGAATTTCGCCACCACGGAGCCTTTTGACCGCTTATAAAAAAATTACGAAATTATTCAGCTCCCCAAAATGGCCTATGAAAAATGCAAAATAGCATTTTGGTTCACCCATTTGCCAAAGAGCTAGGAACCCAATAAAAGAGGCTGTCAGGCAACTTTGTCAGCCTATCTTCCTTGCCAAGTTTCGTAATAATCCGTCCACTAGGAGCGGTGGTATGGAATTTCTATTTGTAAGCCTAAGCCAATAGGGCCCCCAATAAGTGATCAAAAAATTATTTTCTTTCATTTTGCTCGGATCCTAGCTGAAACTTCACATACCGGTGTATTTCTATGCGTAGAATCGGAATTTCGCCACCACGGAGCCTTTTGACCGCTTATAAAAAAATTACGAAATTATTCAGCTCCCCAAAATGGCCTATGAAAAATGCAAAATAGCATTTTGGTTCACCCATTTGCCAAAGAGCTAGGAACCCAATAAAAGAGGCTGTCAGGCAACTTTGTCAGCCTATCTTCCTTGCCAAGTTTCGTAATAATCCGTCCACTAGGAGCGGTGGTATGGAATTTCTATTTGTAAGCCTAAGCCAATAGGGCCCCCAATAAGTGATCAAAAAATTATTTTCTTTCATTTTGCTCGGATCCAGCTGAAACTTCACATACCGGTGTATTTCTATGCGTAGAATCGGAATTTCGCCACCACGGAGCCTTTTGACCGCTTATAAAAAAATTACGAAATTATTCAGCTCCCCAAAATGGCCTATGAAAAATGCAAAATAGCATTTTGGTTCACCCATTTGCCAAAGAGCTAGGAACCCAATAAAAGAGGCTGTCAGGCAACTTTGTCAGCCTATCTTCCTTGCCAAGTTTCGTAATAATCCGTCCACTAGGAGCGGTGGTATGGAATTTCTATTTGTAAGCCTAAGCCAATAGGGCCCCCAATAAGTGATCAAAAAATTATTTTCTTTCATTTTGCTCGGATCCAGCTGAAACTTCACATACCGGTGTATTTCTATGCGTAGAATCGGAATTTCGCCACCACGGAGCCTTTTGACCGCTTATAAAAAAATTACGAAATTATTCAGCTCCCCAAAATGGCCTATGAAAAATGCAAAATAGCATTTTGGTTCACCCATTTGCCAAAGAGCTAGGAACCCAATAAAAGAGGCTGTCAGGCAACTTTGTCAGCCTATCTTCCTTGCCAAGTTTCGTAATAATCCGTCCACTAGGAGCGGTGGTATGGAATTTCTATTTGTAAGCCTAAGCCAATAGGGCCCCCAATAAGTGATCAAAAAATTATTTTCTTTCATTTTGCTCGGATCCAGCTGAAACTTCACATACCGGTGTATTTCTATGCGTAGAATCGGAATTTCGCCACCACGGAGCCTTTTGACCGCTTATAAAAAAATTACGAAATTATTCAGCTCCCCAAAATGGCCTATGAAAAATGCAAAATAGCATTTTGGTTCACCCATTTGCCAAAGAGCTAGGAACCCAATAAAAGAGGCTGTCAGGCAACTTTGTCAGCCTATCTTCCTTGCCAAGTTTCGTAATAATCCGTCCACTAGGAGCGGTGGTATGGAATTTCTATTTGTAAGCCTAAGCCAATAGGGCCCCCAATAAGTGATCAAAAAATTATTTTCTTTCATTTTGCTCGGATCCAGCTGAAACTTCACATACCGGTGTATTTCTATGCGTAGAATCGGAATTTCGCCACCACGGAGCCTTTTGACCGCTTATAAAAAAATTACGAAATTATTCAGCTCCCCAAAATGGCCTATGAAAAATGCAAAATAGCATTTTGGTTCACCCATTTGCCAAAGAGCTAGGAACCCAATAAAAGAGGCTGTCAGGCAACTTTGTCAGCCTATCTTCCTTGCCAAGTTTCGTAATAATCCGTCCACTAGGAGCGGTGGTATGGAATTTCTATTTGTAAGCCTAAGCCAATAGGGCCCCCAATAAGTGATCAAAAAATTATTTTCTTTCATTTTGCTCGGATCCAGCTGAAACTTCACATACCGGTGTATTTCTATGCGTAGAATCGGAATTTCGCCACCACGGAGCCTTTTGACCGCTTATAAAAAAATTACGAAATTATTCAGCTCCCCAAAATGGCCTATGAAAAATGCAAAATAGCATTTTGGTTCACCCATTTGCCAAAGAGCTAGGAACCCAATAAAAGAGGCTGTCAGGCAACTTTGTCAGCCTATCTTCCTTGCCAAGTTTCGTAATAATCCGTCCACTAGGAGCGGTGGTATGGAATTTCTATTTGTAAGCCTAAGCCAATAGGGCCCCCAATAAGTGATCAAAAAATTATTTTCTTTCATTTTGCTCGGATCCAGCTGAAACTTCACATACCGGTGTATTTCTATGCGTAGAATCGGAATTTCGCCACCACGGAGCCTTTTGACCGCTTATAAAAAAATTACGAAATTATTCAGCTCCCCAAAATGGCCTATGAAAAATGCAAAATAGCATTTTGGTTCACCCATTTGCCAAAGAGCTAGGAACCCAATAAAAGAGGCTGTCAGGCAACTTTGTCAGCCTATCTTCCTTGCCAAGTTTCGTAATAATCCGTCCACTAGGAGCGGTGGTATGGAATTTCTATTTGTAAGCCTAAGCCAATAGGGCCCCCAATAAGTGATCAAAAAATTATTTTCTTTCATTTTGCTCGGATCCAGCTGAAACTTCACATACCGGTGTATTTCTATGCGTAGAATCGGAATTTCGCCACCACGGAGCCTTTTGACCGCTTATAAAAAAATTACGAAATTATTCAGCTCCCCAAAATGGCCTATGAAAAATGCAAAATAGCATTTTGGTTCACCCATTTGCCAAAGAGCTAGGAACCCAATAAAAGAGGCTGTCAGGCAACTTTGTCAGCCTATCTTCCTTGCCAAGTTTCGTAATAATCCGTCCACTAGGAGCGGTGGTATGGAATTTCTATTTGTAAGCCTAAGCCAATAGGGCCCCCAATAAGTGATCAAAAAATTATTTTCTTTCATTTTGCTCGGATCCAGCTGAAACTTCACATACCGGTGTATTTCTATGCGTAGAATCGGAATTTCGCCACCACGGAGCCTTTTGACCGCTTATAAAAAAATTACGAAATTATTCAGCTCCCCAAAATGGCCTATGAAAAATGCAAAATAGCATTTTGGTTCACCCATTTGCCAAAGAGCTAGGAACCCAATAAAAGAGGCTGTCAGGCAACTTTGTCAGCCTATCTTCCTTGCCAAGTTTCGTAATAATCCGTCCACTAGGAGCGGTGGTATGGAATTTCTATTTGTAAGCCTAAGCCAATAGGGCCCCCAATAAGTGATCAAAAAATTATTTTCTTTCATTTTGCTCGGATCCAGCTGAAACTTCACATACCGGTGTATTTCTATGCGTAGAATCGGAATTTCGCCACCACGGAGCCTTTTGACCGCTTATAAAAAAATTACGAAATTATTCAGCTCCCCAAAATGGCCTATGAAAAATGCAAAATAGCATTTTGGTTCACCCATTTGCCAAAGAGCTAGGAACCCAATAAAAGAGGCTGTCAGGCAACTTTGTCAGCCTATCTTCCTTGCCAAGTTTCGTAATAATCCGTCCACTAGGAGCGGTGGTATGGAATTTCTATTTGTAAGCCTAAGCCAATAGGGCCCCCAATAAGTGATCAAAAAATTATTTTCTTTCATTTTGCTCGGATCCAGCTGAAACTTCACATACCGGTGTATTTCTATGCGTAGAATCGGAATTTCGCCACCACGGAGCCTTTTGACCGCTTATAAAAAAATTACGAAATTATTCAGCTCCCCAAAATGGCCTATGAAGGTTGGTTCCTTATCGGATTCGTAGGTGAGCGGTCGAAGGTTGACGATGGCTTCGATTTCGCAGATCAGAGTGCTGAACTCGTCCAACGTCAGCAAACTTTTGCCGACGCTTCGTCGTAGTGCGTTTTTGGTGACGCCAATGAGGCGTTCCCAGATGCCGCCTCTCCAAGGCGCATGGGCAGTGTTGAAGATCCATTGGGTCCCTTGCTGAGCCAACTTTTGCTGCGTTGTTGTTGGCAATAACGTGTCGGTCCATTTTTCTTTGATGACCTTCGAGCCAGAGACGAAGTTGGTGCCCTGGTCGGACATGATGAGAGTGGGCGTTCCTCGTCGCGCAGTGAAGCGCCGAAAGGTGCGAATGAAAGCTTCGGCTGAGTAGTCCTCCGCAACTTCCAAATGAATGGCGCGGATTGCCAAACAAGTGAAGAGAGCGACATAGACTTTGACGGTTTCCGTGCCTTGTCGAACTTTGAGTGGGCCGAAGTAGTCGACTCCCGTGTTTTCGAAAGGCCGTGATTCGTTCACGCGTTCCGCTGGGAAGTCAGGCGCGTCTGGGTACGCGTAATGGTTGACCCTTTCTTTGCGGCACTCGAGGCATCCCCACAGCGTTGAGTTCAATGCTTGTTGCACAACTTTTCGTCCGCTGGGAATCCAAAATGTTTGCCGTAGTGCCGACAAAAGGATTTTTGGGCCACAATGCTTGAGCTGCTTGTCCAGCTGTCTGATGATCAGTTTGGTGATCCATGCTTGCGACGGAAGGAAAGTCGGGCATTTGCTGTCGAATGGCAAGTCGTGCGCTTCTTTGAGTCGTCCTCCACATCTCCAAATGCCATTCTTTTTGAACAGGCGTAAGTTGCGAATTTGATCGTCTGATGGAGGATGGAGTTGCTGCGTTTCCTTCAAAATCCATTCTTCTGCAAGTTGAAGTTGTTCAACGGTGGGTGATCCGTCATGCCGACGGGGTTGTATTTCTTCTTTGTGCTGCTTTCTGAGCATGACAAGTTTTGCGATGAAGTGCATTGCGTATGCTGCAGCTGCTTTCAGTCGATTCTAATTTGAGAATCGCTCAAATTGGATTGATGCTTAATGAAGCTTCTTGTACTGCCGTTGCGAATTCGACGATTGGTGGGTCATCCACTTCTTTGATTTCGTCGCCGGGGTGGTAAATCTCGTTGCATTCGGGCCATTTCTCTGCCTTTGATAGCCACAATGGGCCAAAGCGCCATAGCAATGATGATTGAAGGCTCTGCGGGTCGGTTCCTCTTGATGCCAAGTTCCAATTTTGGGATGGTTGAGTCGTTGGCGATCAGTTTGATTGGTTTGACGAGGCTTTAGGCGAAAATGAGATTGCATTCTTCTTTGGCATTCACGTCAGTGGCTTGTTGGTAGATGGCAATTCCCATGCCATATTTGCTGCATCACAGAAGCAGTGAATGGTGCCGTGTTCGGTGGACGGAATAAGCCGAGGGAATTCGATGCTGATTGGCTCGCCTTGGTGTTTCCAAGTTGCCATCATGTTCAGCCACATGTTGTTGAGTTGCTTTGGCAGCTCGTCGTCCCATTTGGGATTCAGGTTCTGAACTTCTTGAAGAAGCAGCTTGGCTGGCAGAAGAACTGGTGAAACGAGTCCCAACGGATCGTAGACTTTGGCAATTTGGGACAGAATTGTCCGCTTCGTGATTTTGCAATCAAAGGTCGGCAAAGTGAAGGAAAGTCGGTTGTGTTTCGGCTTCCAAGATATGCCGAGCACTTTGATCTCGTCCAAGTTCTTCGCCAAGTCTTCAGGTGGTAGCTTCTTGAGCTCATTGATCTCACTGCCACAGAATTCTCGGATTTTCATTCCTGCCGCTTCGAACATTGTTTTTGCTTCTTTGACGACTTCTTTGATCTCTTCATCCGGCTTCATTTTAATCAAGAGATTGTCCACGTAGAGGTTCTCGTCAATCCGTCGCGCCAAATCGGAGTCGAAAAGCACGAGGTGCTCTCGGATGGTGGCATTGAGCAGGAAAGGCGAAACCGTGAGACCGAAGCTGACCCGACAGAAACGAAAGACTAGGATGTCGTCTCGTTTAAGTGGGTTCAGATCCGCTTCTTTCGGATTGTTGAGCCACAGAAAGCGTGTGGCGTCGCGGTCTTGTTCCCGGACTCCGAGCTGAAGAAAGGCCTTTTCGATGTCGGCCATCAGTGCTTTGTTCATGCGGCGGAAGCGCAATAGAATTCCGGTCAGATCCTTTAGAAGGAGAGGGCCGGTGAAGAGACAGTCGTTCAATGATGGTGCCGATGGAGTGTGCTTTGGTTTGGCCGATGCATCCATCACAATTCTGATTTTCGTTGTTGTTTTGTCGCTTCTGATCACTGCGCGGTGTGGCAGATAATGGACAGGGCCGTTGGCAATGTGTTGCTCTGGTGATTCGACGAGTTCGATGACGGCTTTTTCAAATTGTTCGTCAAGAATGGCTTGGTAGTCGTCAATCAAGTTGAGGTTGCGCAGCTTTATGATCAGGCTGATTAGCCGTGCTTTGGCTTGGTGATAATTGGTTGGAAGTGATCCGACGCGATCATTCCATGGCAACGCTATTTGGTAGCGATTGTTGATGAACGTGAGGCTCTTCTTGAAGTTGATCATCACTTCGTCGCGATCAATTTTTGAGGACGAATCATCCATGCCGATCAGATGAAGTCCAAAGTATGCGTTGAGCTGATCGTCCCTTTTTAAGTCTTCTTCAGTTGTGAAGACATTCGCATCGTCTTCAATTGGTTCGAAGGACACGACTTCGTTGCTGTCCGTGTTGTGCACCGAAAGGACGAATGTGACGTTTGACGCTTGGACCATGTCGATGCGTCCTGATCCGCTGAGGATTTTGCCAATTTTTGATCGGCAAAGTGTGAAGCCGCTGGGTAGGCGTTCGATCGGCTGTACTTGAAGTTCATGCCAAATGTCGATTCCGAGCATGATGTCCGGCTGTCGTTGCTCATGCGGTGGGCTGAGCTTTTGCTGTCGCAGTTGTGTTTGATCCAGCTCCGTTAGCTGGATCACTGGCATGTCGTTGACAAGGAATTGCAGGGCATTCAAATTGAAGATGAGTTTCTCCCCGCTTGTGCACAGGAAGCCGATCTTGACCAGATCACTGATGTACTTCTTGGCCTCGCGTTCGCCGAAGCTGGTCAAGTGGCATCCTTCTGTGTGGACCACCGGTAGGTCCAAGTGTTTTGCTGCTCGTGCTGACACGAATGATCGGTGGCTGCCTGGATCAATGAAGATCGCTGCCACCATGCTGAGTTGCGGTTGCGCCGGGTTAAAGACCGTCGAAGTGGTCGTCATGAGGAGTGCGCGGGTGTCGCTTCCGCTTACGGCGTTGCACATCTGTGGTGCCAATGCCGATTGCTGAGTTGCCGGTTCGATTGAGTGTTGCACATGCGATGGTGCAAACGTTGCTGCCGCGAGTTGGCTTGGTGCCTTGTTGTCGCTTCTACAAAGCGCTGTCGGATGAGGTTGCCCACATTTGAAGCATTTTTTGGGTTGCGGGCAGTTGTTCGATTGATGGTTGCCTTTGAGGCATTTGAAGCACAGTCGTTTGTTTCTGATGATTTCGCTTCTTTGCTGAAACGTGCTGAATTTGCGGCACTCTTCGTTCCAATGGTCACTGCCACAGAAGAGGCACGATGACGGTGGTTTGCGCTGATTGAACACAGCCGTCGTTTGTTGATTGTTGAAGCGCGGCATTTGTCTGATTGGTTGCCGAAATTGCTGCTGAGTTGCGCGGGGCCCTCTCTGCTGGGGCTTAGGTTGCTGAGGCCTGTTGCTGAGCCGTTTGTGTGCGTCGTCCATTGCTGACGAGATGAATGTGTGATCCCTCTGCTGCGGGATTTGAGCGCGGTCACGGAATCTCGGTCCGGGGGCGAATGGCTTTGCTGGTGCCTGTCGTTGCTGCGTGTGGCCGTACTCGCCCATCACTTCTTGAATTTGCGTCACCTTGCGCACTGCTTCATTGAGAATGTTGCGGAACTTCGTCGTGTTCCAGTGTGCCGGGTCTTCTCCCTTTTTGTTGAGGATTGTGCGCAGGAATCCGGGAGTCAGTTTCTTTTCGAGCATGAGGAAGGTCGGTGGGCCTTCGATGTCTTCGCCGGCATTGTGTAGCTCGCGGGTGAGCCGTTCGAGGTGCAGCAGAAATTCCTTTGTGTCGCGCAGATTTTTGCATGGCTTCATGTTCGCCAGTTAGAAGTGTAGAGCTCTGATATGCTCGTCCGGTGCGCCGTATGTGTCCTTTAGTAGTTGGAGAGCAACATCGTAGTTGTTGTCTTCCAGTCGAAAGCCTGCGACGAGTTCGCGTGCTTCTCCTCCGAGCAGATTGCGCAGTAAGTTGAACTTCTCTGCTTTGCTGATTGCGTGTGAGCCGATCGCCGATTTGAAGGACTCGTAGAACTCCGGCCATTTGCGTTTGTTGCCGAAGAACTTCTCCAGTTGCATTGGTTGAAACTGGTAGAACGGAGGACTGTAGGACTGCGCCATGACCGGTTGCTGAGGTGCTGCTTGATGCATTGCTTGCGCATGTGCTGCTTGCGCATCCCGCTCTTCTTTGTCCGCTCTGCTGCGGAAGAGTCGGGCTTGGACCGAAAGTGTGCTGATCAGATCACGGAGGTCGCGTGATTTGCATGTCGCTTCGTCGACTTTGTCGTTTATCTTCTCCTTTTTGTCGTACTTGTTGAATTCGGCCTCTGCTGCATCCCTCTCGGTTGACGGGATTTTCCGGAGGAGGTCAGTCCATGCAGAGAGCGACTCTCGGACATCATCCAGAAAGATGTCCAGCGTCTTCGACTCCTTCTGCACCTTCTCCAGCTGAGCCTCAAAGTTGAGGGCGTTTTCGAGGTGTGCGGCATTTGGGTCCGCTTGAGTGTTCAGCTCCGCTGCCGTGCGCATGCGCGAGAGAACTTTGAGTGCAACGCCGAGTTTTTGCTTAATTGGTGACGACATGACGGCGTTGCTTGTTGTGCTGCTTGTACTGCTTGCTGAAGTTGCGCTTCGATTGATGCCTGCTTGCTGCGGCTTGGTTGTGCTGCGTGCACTGCTTGCTGATGAGCTTCAATTGCTCTCGATTTCTGCGGCTTTTCTGTTGAGTTGCGTGCACTGCTTGCTGTTGCGCTTCGATTGCTGACTGTTTGCTGCTGCTTTTCTGTCGTACAGTTGGCTGTAGTTCAAGCAGTACGTGTGCTGTTCCGACCGTTTGACTTGTCTGCGTCGGTTCGGGCTGGGACTGCCGATTTGAAAATCGCACAGTGTCCGCTTTGATCCTTGTGTGACTTGAAAGGATCGCTACAGTGGCTTTGGAAAGCGCACTCTACACTGATCAATTGATCGATCACAAATTAACAAGCAATTTATAACTAATGGTTCGGAGACCAATCAGTTATAAAAAATGAATGAAAAAATGATCACAACCACAACCAGCCCGAAATTTTATAACTAATGGTTCAGAGACCAATTAGTTACAAAAATTGTTTGAAAATTACTGTCGGCTTAGAAACCGCGCAGTGCTTTTCAATTTGGATACAAATGGCTTGAAAACCAAATGTACCCAACTACTCCCACTTTTGCTGCCCCTCCTCTTATAGATCGTAAGTTATTTCACGGAGGAAAATAACTTAGACCCTTTTCTTTGATTTTTCCCAAACAAAAATCTTCCACCAGTTTCTTGCTGAGGGCCGCCTGCTGCTGATCACCACTGCTGATCACTTGCTGCTGATCACTTGCTGCTGATCACTGTTGATCACTGTTGATCACTGCTGATCACTTTCTGAAGAGAGTCCCTGCCAGGGTCGCCATGTAGAAATGCTGGGGGTCGGTCGGGGTTTTGGGTCCGGCACTTCTGCTGATTTGAACACGGTAGTCCAAAGGTTTTTGTTTTCGTGGAGGAGGGCACAGTGGGGTCTGTCCGCGCGATCGAGACGGGACTTTGTTGAACAAACGAGTCGGGAAAGCACAAGGCAAAATTCACACCAAATTTATTCTCAAACTTGGGTAATTAAACCTTGCGGTCTTCCAAAAGGAAGACCCAACAATCAAATGTGAAATTTGGGGGGCGGGGTCACCGGGCGCTTAACTGGGGTGACAATGCCATTGGGACAATGTGAAATGCAAAGTGATCACGGGGTCAATGGGACATGGGGTGATCACAAAATGAACGAATGAATGGGGATGTGGGTGTTTGGTATGCCACAAATGAAATGTGAATGAAATGGGGGGCCGGATCGGATGAGAGGGGCCAAATGGGGCCAAATGAATTGGTGTGAAAAGGGGGGGGCCCAATGGGGGCAATGGATGAAATGCGGGGGGCAAAATGATGGCAAAAATGCCAAACGAATGCATGGAAGGGCGGGGGGACCACAGAGGCAAAATGCCCAACACAAAAATGCAATGGGGCAATGAGGAGGAGGATGAGAGAGGGGGAGGAGAATGGCCAAATGGCCTTGCTGAACATCGGAGCAAATGAATGAAATGGGAGGGGAGCGAACGGCTTAAATGGTGACAAGAAATTGGGACGAGGGGGCGGGGACGGGCAGAATGTTCGAGAACATTTTGTTCACGTGCATTAGCCAAAAAATGGGGTGACAAAATTGGTTGGGAAGGGAACATCGTTATCGGGTGGCACGAACGCCGC
This sequence comes from Heterodera filipjevi, assembly GCA_039877585.1. Classification (NCBI taxonomy): domain Eukaryota; kingdom Metazoa; phylum Nematoda; class Chromadorea; order Rhabditida; family Heteroderidae; genus Heterodera; species Heterodera filipjevi. The sequence continues at coordinate 14,411 of JBDPZO010000207.1, read as the reverse complement.
CCTAATGGAAAATTGTTGCGGGGCAACGCTAATGAGTTTTACGTTTTTGTGTGTTTGTTTGGAAAGGGAGGGAAAAAACTCATTAGCGATAAGAATGTGCAGCAGACGACCGATGGCCTGAGTGAAAATTGTTTTATTTTTGGATTGGCCAACGGTCTCTCTGCACATTCGTACAGTTGGGGCAAATTGGAAAATTTTTCCAATTTCGGAACGTGCCGTTCCGACAACCCCCAAAAAATATAAGAACTTATTGACAAAATGATAATTTGTAGACGGAATTGTATGCATCTTTTTGTTAATATGCAATGACTAATAACACGAAAAATATATTTTAAACTTTGTTTGGAGCTTCTGGGCACTTTTTTTATGCATTTTTTGCATATTTTGCTTTTATTTCAGAATTACACCACTCGAAGAATCAACTTTTGAGAAATATTGGAAAAATATTCCAAAAAATGAAAAGTTTGAATTTTTGAGTTTTAAAAAATAAATGTGGTCTTCCAAAATATTTCTTCAAAGATTTTTTTTTAATTTTTACATATAGTAATGTTTTTTAAAGTTTACTTTACATAATGGCAATTGGATTTAAAATTCTAATTTTTCTCGTTCATTCAGAAAATTTTTTGAAATTTTATCGCATATTTGGCCCATTTTTAGTCATATTTTGGGCATATTTTAGCATTTTGATTGCATATTTTATGCGCATATTTGGCTTCTTTGTTCATATAAATCCGATTCCTAGTCATAATAAAGTTTTAAATATATTAATTTAATTCCATATTTTTTGAGTTAATGTTAATTTATTAAAATTAGATAATAGATAATCAAATAAAAACAATAGGTAAATAATATGATTTGTCCCAACCCCCCCCCTCCCAATTTTCGGAAAAAGCAAATATTAAAAAGGAAAGTGTTAAATCCTTTCCTGAGTTTTTTGATCACGAATCGGGCATCTATTCCGAACCAAATTTGAACTCTGGACCCGAATTTAATTTGGTTTTTAAAACTTCAAAGGCTTTAAACAAGAAACCCAGTAAAAAAGCTTCATTACATTTAAACCTTTTTGACCAAAACACGAAATAAAAAATAAAAAAAAAATGAATTTTTGACTTTTTTCGAAATCGAGTCGGGGTCCGGATGGATTGGACAAAATGGGTGTCAGATTAGTGTTTAGCGACCCTGAAAACTCCATTAAAAGTCTAAATTTTTTGACCACTTGACAGAACATAGTTCACCATTAAAATAATTTTTGCCATAGAAAGACGGCATAAATTAAAAATATGGCGAATTTAGATACGAAACAAATTATTTTTAATAAAATTTTGAAAAAAAATAAAAAATAAATTATTAAAGTATATATATCGTAAGAAAATTTCGATAAAAGTGCATCTCCAAATTGAAATTATATTTGTTAAAGTAAAAATTAGTAAGAATAATACAACAATTGTTTTTAAATTGTTTTTCTAAGGCAAATCTATTGAGACCGCCTTTTGAGCTCAGTGCTGATAAATATTTAATAACCTTCGAAATAATAAATTTAATATCCCGTTTTTGTTAAATACAATAAAAGAAAAACCGGGTTCATTTTATTCCGAGTTCCGGTTTTTAAAATTTAAGTCAAAGGTATATCCGGTGTTTCTAATATTGAGTTGTGTTAAGAGCAAGGTGTTTTGTATCAACATCGCACTCCTGAAGAAACGGGGAATGCTTTTATTGACCCAAACCAATTGTGCCCAAATGGGACAGTGTCATTGTGTCAAACTTCATGGACTACGAATGGTCAAATTTGTGCCTACGCCCTCTCAAAAAATGGAAGCGATGGAATGACGATCAAAGTAAATACTTTTCCTTGACTATTGAAAAAACTGCATATTATTATTTTATTAAAATAATTTAGTTCAAGAAGGCAAATGGCCAAGAATTGGAGGACATAATTCCGCGAGCAAAATTCACGGAAATGGAATGGATGTTTAACGACATGTCATTCTTCTATTCCGTTCAGTTTTTAAACTAAACAGCAAAAAAATTTTATATTCAGAAAAAAAGGGTGAATGTATTATTACTTAGGATTTTCGTTGCTTTTTTGGTTTTGGTGCGTTTCGTAAGAACTGACAATTTCACTGTTTTTCGATTAAATCTTGTCATAACATTGCTCCGAATCACCCAAATTAAAAAATCTGTATTGTAAGACTTCTCTTGATTGGCTTTATCATATATACAAATTTTAAAAATTATATTATGTTTTAAGAGTTATGGCCTTTTTTCAATTTGTTTGGCTCCAGTTTTTTTTAAACAATGAAATTCGCCAATTTGAATTGTATAAGCCAAATTTTTCGGTGCTTTGGCACACTTCTCTGAATAAAATTTTCAATTTTTCTCAACGATAAAGAAAAATCCAGGCTAAAAATATTTTAAAATGTCTATTTTGGCCAAAATTTCACTGCCAAGCTATATCTGATTTTCCATTGACGAGCATTTAAATTAATAATTGATATTTTACATGATTGCTTCTCGCGTATCTCCTCTCCGCACCTTAATTTACAAAAAGGAATGCTTACAGAAATAAACATTTAAATACATACTAAAGCATCCTCAGATGAATTCGTTCCCATGTCATGGCAATATAATGCATGGTTCTCATACAATTTGTTGTCAATTCCTTCGTCAAGCGACTCATCATTTTTTTCTGATTGGTATGCCTGTTAAAAAAAGAATGAATTAAAATTTTTTCATTAATTTAATTTCTTTTTTTGCATTATTCATACGCAAAAATTGAAGATCCGGCGGAATAAAATATACCTAAGCACCGCCTAAGGAAATTTTTTAATTTTGAATTAAAAAAATATCTTCCTTACATAAACAAACCAACAGATTTTTTGTATCGATAAAAAAAGCGTGCTGACGCGTTTCGTAAAAACTGCCACCCACCTATGCGCACTTAGTAAAACTGCAAATTTCACTGGGTTTTCGACTAAATTCTTGTCATAACTTTTTTCAGAACCACCAAATTAAACAATCTTGGTACTGTAAGTTAGTTTAAAAACTGAACGGAATAGAAGAATGACATGTCGTTAAACATTCATTCCATTTCCGTGAATTTTGCTCGCGGAATTATGTCCTCCAATTCTTGGCCATTTGCCTTCTTGAACTAAAATATTTTAATAAAATAATAATATGCAGTTTTTTCAATAGTCAAGGAAAAGTATTTACTTTGATCGTCATTCCATCGCTTCCATTTTTTGAGAGGGCGTAGGCACAAATTTGACCATTCGTAGTCCATGAAGTTTGACACAATGACACTGTCCCATTTGGGCACAATTGGTTTGGGTCAATAAAAGCATTCCCCGTTTCTTCAGGAGTGCGATGTTGATACAAAACACCTTGCTCTTAACACAACTCAATATTAGAAACACCGGATATACCTTTGACTTAAATTTTAAAAACCGGAACTCGGAATAAAATGAACCCGGAATTTCTTTTATTGTATTTAACAAAAACGGGATATTAAATTTATTATTTCGAAGGTTATTAAATATTTATCAGCACTGAGCTCAAAAGGCGGTCTCAATAGATTTGCCTTAGAAAAACAATTTAAAAACAATTGTTGTATTATTCTTACTAATTTTTACTTTAACAAATATAATTTCAATTTGGAGATGCACTTTTATCGAAATTTTCTTACGATATATGTACTTTAATAATTTATTTTTTATTTTTTTTCAAAATTTTATTAAAAATAATTTGTTTCGTATCTAAATTCGCCATATTTTTAATTTATGCCGTCTTTCTATGGCAAAAATTATTTTAATGGTGAACTATGTTCTGTCAAGTGGTCAAAAAATTTAGACTTTTAATGGAGCTTTCAGGGTCGCTAAACACTAATCTGACACCCATTTTGTCCAATCCATCCGGACCCCGACTCGATTTCGAAAAAAGTCAAAAATTCATTTTTTTTTTAATTTTTTTATTTCGTGTTTTGGTCAAAAAGGTTTAAATGTAATGAAGCTTTTTTACTGGGTTTCTTGTTTAAAGCCTTTGAAGTTTTAAAAACCAAATTAAATTCGGGTCCAGAGTTCAAATTTGGTTCGGAATAGATGCCCGATTCGTGATCAAAAAACTCAGGAAAGGATTTAACACTTTCCTTTTTAATATTTGCTTTTTCCGAAAATTGGGAGGGGGGGGGGGTTGGGACAAATCATATTATTTACCTATTGTTTTTATTTGATTATCTATTGTCTAATTTTAATAAATTAACATTAACTTACTTTGCAGACCATTCTTTCTAATGGTATAAAAAAAATTGCCATGAAACTGTGTCACACTATTTTTTGGTGATTCATTAATTGGTTCAACCTATAATTATTTTAGTTTTTTTTTTGACAATCTATTATAATAATGATAAAAAATAATTATTAAACATTATTTCAAAGGAATTACCGTGCTTTGAACTGATCATATGACGGCGCATTTTTCAAAAAATTTTCCGTAAGTTTATTTATTTCTTTTATGAATTGTTTTGTGCTTCTTTTGTAGGGGTCTTGGAGGGAGCGGTAAGGATCAAATACCTCAAAAAATATGGAATTAAATTAATATATTTAAAACTTTATTATGACTAGGAATCGGATTTATATGCACAAAAAAGCCAAATATGCGCATAAAATATGCAATCAAAATGCTAAAATATACCCAAAATATGACTAAAAAAGGCCCAAATATGCGATAAAATGTCAAAAAATTTTCTGAATAAACGAGAAAAATTACAATTTTAAATTCAATTGACATTATGTAAAGTAAACTTTAAAAAACATTAATTACTATATCTAAAAATTAAAAAAAAATCTTTGAAGAAATATTTTGGTAGACCACATTTATTTTTTAAAACTCAAAAATTCAAACTTTTCATTTTTTGGAATTTTTTTTCAATATTTTTCAAAAGTTGATTCTTCGAGGGGTGTAATTATGAAATAAAAGCAAAATATGCAAAAAATGCATAAAAAATGTGTCCAGAAGCTTCAAACAAAGTTTAAAATATATTTTTCGTGTTATTAGTCATTGCATATTAACAAAAAGATGCATACAATTCCGTCTACGAAGTATCATTTTGTCAATAAGTTCTTATATTTTTTGGGGGTCCAACCGGTTGGGGCAGTTTGGAGTTTTAAAAAAAATAAACTAATTGTAAAAGACCAAAATGATGAAAACCTTGGAAATGCTAAATGGTTATTTAATATTTTTATGGTCGAAAAAGATTTAAAAGTATGTATATTAAATCAATTCAGTCTTCAAAATGTTTGGGAATTGTCAAATACTTTTTGTATTATTAGTAGAGACCGGAAAGCGTTTGCTTATTTCTAACTTGTTTAAAGCTTCTCGGCCCAACTTTTCATACTTAAATTTATTTGGGACAAAATAGTCATTTCGGTCCTATTTCAAAAATTTAAAAGAATTGAATGTTCGGCGGTGTCGATAAGCGCCGACGGGAAAATTTATAAAATATAACAAAATTCCTTCAAAAACCCGTTAAATATTGCAGATTTATACCGAACTACCGAAAAGCCGCGGTACTGATTTTTCGGTACGCTATACGTCCGAACGGTATTTCGGTCTAATACCAATACCCCAAAATACTGAATTTTCAAAAATATTTCGTTCGGTACCGTTCAGTATATAGCGAAAAAATCCGGGCGGTATACCGATACAGGCCTAACATTAAATATAAGTACTTAATATTAGGGCAACAGGCATATGCTTTTTTTCTGCATAAGTTTCAGTAAATTAAGAACAAATTTTTCCACTTCGTTTGAAGCTCCTTTATAATGCCTTTTTTTTGTCTTTTGCAATATGGTGCCATTTTGACATTTTTGGGTGCTGATTTCTAAATTTTTTGAGAAATTTCATAAGAAAATGGCAAAAATTAAAAATAGACCTGAAAATTGACTTTTAAATTTTGAACTTTTTAAGGGTTTTTGTTGCCTTTTCATGCCTTTTTTGAAGTCTATTATAGTGCTTTTTCGCGATTTTTTGTGCCTTTTTTCGGTTGCTCAATTAATTAAGAATTTTTTGTGCTTAAAAATCTCTAATTTTTAAAACTCACCTTTATTCCGCGTATAACATCAAAAACTCTTTCGTCACGCTCTGCAATTGGATAATCGTATGGAGAAATTATTGCGCCTCTTTTCATTTTCTTTGCAATTTTTTCTAATTCCTTTAAGAGATTTGTTGCCCTTGTATTCTCAAGACAAAATTCAATTTTTATGTAGACTTGTTGCTGTTGGATGGATAGCATTCCCCACTGGACTGTCGGATGAAGTAGATCACTCATTGAACCAATTGACTAAATTAGTGCAGTTAAATCATGCTTTATTTATTTATTTATTTTTAGAAACAAAATTTAAAGTAGGAGGGTTGGCATGGGGAAATTTGGAGAAAAAGGCGCACCCACCGTTTCTTTTTTCCCAAAAACACTATTTTCAGTGCGATTTTGACAAATTGTGGTCCAAATGAGGCATTTGGACTTTCCGTGCCTCGCTTGGACAAAATCACAATGGGAATGAAGATTAAATTCAAATCGAATAACTAATACGCCGAATAAAATAAAGTTCATTTAAAACAGTAATAGAATAAAAGAATTCAAGTAAACCAAAACTGCGACCTCAAATTTTTAAAATAATATTTAGCATCCAAAATACTCAATTTTTAAAATTCTAAAATTGCAAACAAAAACAATTAAAAGTCATATTTTTTGTTTGAGCAAAAATTCATTAATTTCTTGTATTTTTTTCTTGCCATTTTTAAGCAAGGCTACAGATAAAAAAATCCTAGGCCTTAATTTCTATATTAAGGTCGAAATAATGAAATATTCAAAAGAATAAGCAAAATAGATCCTATTCAAACGATTATAAGAAGTTCTTTTTCGTTCGAGCATATGAAAAAAATCACGCCAAGCAGCATCTGTTGAAGGGACCAGCAGTACAGCACAACGGAGTCCATCATCAACAGCAGCACATACATCATCAACAACAACACATGTTCAACAACAGGCAAGCGGAACCCCATGGTTACAATGCGTGCTTGCGCGTTTTATAAATCCGCCATTTTTACTGATTTTCAGCCAATAAGTCGTCATAATTTTGCTCAAATGCAACCAAATTAAATTAACTTTATATCATCCGATAGCTATTGGTAAAAAAGTAATGTCCAAAAAGTACAAAAAAATGACATAACTATTTAAAAATTGAATGAAATTTTTTGAAATTTGGTAGGCTGATAGAGCCAGTGAAAAGCTGTTGGCTGATATCAGGATTATTTAATTTGGTTGCGTTTGAGCAAAGTTATGACGACTTATTGTCTGAAAATTGGGCAAGCACCTAAAAAATGGCGCATTCATTTAAATCAATTGAAAAAAAAATGATAATTTGTAGACGGAATTGTATGCATCTTTTTGTTAATATGCAATGACTAATAACACGAAAAATATATTTTAAACTTTGTTTGAAGCTTCTGGGCACTTTTTTTATGCATTTTTTGCATATTTTGCTTTTATTTCAGAATTACACCACTCGAAGAATCAACTTTTGAGAAATATTGGAAAAATATTCCAAAAAATGAAAAGTTTGAATTTTTGAGTTTTAAAAAATAAATGTGGTCTTCCAAAATATTTCTTCAAAGATTTTTTTTTAATTTTTACATATAGTAATGTTTTTTAAAGTTTACTTTACATAATGGCAATTGGATTTAAAATTGTAATTTTTCTCGTTCATTCAGAAAATTTTTTGAAATTTTATCGCATATTTGGCCCATTTTTAGTCATATTTTGGGCATATTTTAGCATTTTGATTGCATATTTTATGCGCATATTTGGCTTCTTTGTTCATATAAATCCGATTCCTAGTCATAATAAAGTTTTAAATATATTAATTTAATTCCATATTTTTTGAGTTAATGTTAATTTATTAAAATTAGATAATAGATAATCAAATAAAAACAATAGGTAAATAATATGATTTTTCCCAACCCCCCCCCTCCCAATTTTCGGAAAAAGCAAATATTAAAAAGGAAAGTGTTAAATCCTTTCCTGAGTTTTTTGATCACGAATCGGGCATCTATTCCGAACCAAATTTGAACTCTGGACCCGAATTTAATTGAGTTGTGTTAAGAGCAAGGTGTTTTGTATCAACATCGCACTCCTAAAGAAACGGGGAATGCTTTTATTGACCCAAACCAATTGTGCCCAAATGGGACAGTGTCATTGTGTCAAACTTCATGGACTACGAATGGTCAAATTTGTGTCTACGCCCTCTCAAAAAATGGAAGCGATGGAATGACGATCAAAGTAAATACTTTTCCTTGACTATTGAAAAAACTGCATATTATTATTTTATTAAAATAATTCAGTTCAAGAAGGCAAATGGCCAAGAATTGGAGGACATAATTCCGCGAGCAAAATTCACGGAAATGGAATGGATGTTTAACGACATGTCATTCTTCTATTCCGTTCAGTTTTTAAACTAAACAGCAAAAAAATTTTATATTCAGAAAAAAAGGGTGAATGTATTATTACTTAGGATTTTCGTTGCTTTTTTGGTTTTGGTGCGTTTCGTAAGAACTGACAATTTCACTGTTTTTTCGATTAAATCTTGTCATAACATTGCTCCGAATCACCCAAATTAAAAAATCTGTATTGTAAGACTTCTCTTGATTGGCTTTATCATATATACAAATTTTAAAAATTATATTATGTTTTAAGAGTTATGGCCTTTTTTCAATTTGTTTGGCTCCAGTTTTTTTTAAACAATGAAATTCGCCAATTTGAATTGTATAAGCCAAATTTTTCGGTGCTTTGGCACACTTCTCTGAATAAAATTTTCAATTTTTCTCAACGATAAAGAAAAATTCAGGCTAAAAATATTTTAAAATGTCTATTTTGGCCAAAATTTCACTGCCAAGCTATATCTGATTTTCCATTGACGAGCATTTAAATTAATAATTGATATTTTACATGATTGCTTCTCGCGTATCTCCTCTCCGCACCTTAATTTACAAAAATGAATGCTTACAGAAATAAACATTTAAATACATACTAAAGCATCCTCAGATGAATTCGTTCCCATGTCATGGCAATATAATGCATGGTTCTCATACAATTTGTTGTCAATTCCTTCGTCAAGCGACTCATCATTTTTTTCTGATTGGTATGCCTGTTAAAAAAAGAATGAATTAAAATTTTTTCATTAATTTAATTTCTTTTTTTGCATTATTCATACGCAAAAATTGAAGATCCGGCGGAATAAAATATACCTAAGCACCGCCTAAGGAAATTTTTTAATTTTGAATTAAAAAAATATCTTCCTTACATAAACAAACCAACAGATTTTTTGTATCGATAAAAAAAGCGTGCTGACGCGTTTCGTAAAAACTGCCACCCACCTATGCGCACTTAGTAAAACTGCAAATTTCACTGGGTTTTCGACTAAATTCTTGTCATAACTTTTTTCAGAACCACCAAATTAAACAATCTTGGTACTGTAAGTTAGTTTAAAAACTGAACGGAATAGAAGAATGACATGTCGTTAAACATCCATTCCATTTCCGTGAATTTTGCTCGCGGAATTATGTCCTCCAATTCTTGGCCATTTGCCTTCTTGAACTAAAATATTTTAATAAAATAATAATATGCAGTTTTTTCAATAGTCAAGGAAAAGTATTTACTTTGATCGTCATCCATTTTTTGAGAGGGCGTAGGCACAAATTTGACCATTCGTAGTCCATGAAGTTTGAGACAATGACACTGTCCCATTTGGGCACAATTGGTTTGGGTCAATAAAAGCATTCCCCGTTTCTTCAGGAGTGCGATGTTGATACAAAACACCTTGCTCTTAACACAACTCAATATTAGAAACACCGGATATACCTTTGACTTAAATTTTAAAAACCGGAACTCGGAATAAAATGAACCCGGAATTTCTTTTATTGTATTTAACAAAAACGGGATATTAAATTTATTATTTCGAAGGTTATTAAATATTTATCAGCACTGAGCTCAAAAGGCGGTCTCAATAGATTTGCCTTAGAAAAACAATTTAAAAACAATTGTTGTATTATTCTTACTAATTTTTACTTTAACAAATATAATTTCAATTTGGAGATGCACTTTTATCGAAATTTTCTTACGATATATGTACTTTAATAATTTATTTTTTATTTTTTTTCAAAATTTTATTAAAAATAATTTGTTTCGTATCTAAATTCGCCATATTTTTAATTTATGCCGTCTTTCTATGGCAAAAATTATTTTAATGGTGAACTATGTTCTGTCAAGTGGTCAAAAAATTTAGACTTTTAATGGAGTTTTCAGGGTCGCTAAACACTAATCTGACACCCATTTTGTCCAATCCATCCGGACCCCGACTCGATTTCGAAAAAAGTCAAAAATTCATTTTTTTTTAATTTTTTTTTTCGTGTTTTGGTCAAAAAGGTTTAAATGTAATGAAGCTTTTTTACTGGGTTTCTTGTTTAAAGCCTTTTAAGTTTTAAAAACCAAATTAAATTCGGGTCCAGAGTTCAAATTTGGTTCGGAATAGATGCCCGATTCGTGATCAAAAAACTCAGGAAAGGATTTAACACTTTCCTTTTTAATATTTGCTTTTTCCGAAAATTGGGAGGGGGGGGGGGGGGGTTGGGACAAATCATATTATTTACCTATTGTTTTTATTTGATTATCTATTGTCTAATTTTAATAAATTAACATTAACTTACTTTGCAGACCATTCTTTCTAATGGTATAAAAAAAATTGCCATGAAACTGTGTCACACTATTTTTTGGTGATTCATTAATTGGTTCAACCTATAATTATTTTAGTTTTTTTTTTTTGACAATCTATTATAATAATGATAAAAAATAATTATTAAACATTATTTCAAAGGAATTACCGTGCTTTGAACTGATCATATGACGGCGCATTTTTCAAAAAATTTTCCGTAAGTTTATTTATTTCTTTTATGAATTGTTTTGTGCTTCTTTTGTAGGGGTCTTCGAGGGAGCGGTAAGGATCAAATACCTCAAAAAATATGGAATTAAATTAATATATTTAAAACTTTATTATGACTAGGAATCGGATTTATATGCACAAAAAAGCCAAATATGCGCATAAAATATGCAATCAAAATGCTAAAATATGCCCAAAATATGACTAAAAAAGGCCCAAATATGCGATAAAATGTCAAAAAATTTTCTGAATGAACGAGAAAAATTACAATTTTAAATTCAATTGACATTATGTAAAGTAAACTTTAAAAAACATTAATTACTATATCTAAAAATTAAAAAAAAATCTTTGAAGAAATATTTTGGTAGACCACATTTATTTTTTAAAACTCAAAAATTCAAACTTTTCATTTTTTGGATTTTTTTTTCAATATTTTTCAAAATGAAATAAAAGCAAAATATGCAAAAAATGCATAAAAAATGTGTCCAGAAGCTTCAAACAAAGTTTAAAATATATTTTTCGTGTTATTAGTCATTGCATATTAACAAAAAGATGCATACAATTCCGTCTACGAAGTATCATTTTGTCAATAAGTTCTTATATTTTTTGGGGGTCCAACCGGTTGGGGCAGTTTGGAGTTTTAAAAAAAATAAACTAATTGTAAAAGACCAAAATGATGAAAACCTTGGAAATGCTAAATGGTTATTTAATATTTTTATGGTCGAAAAAGATTTAAAAGTATGTATATTAAATCAATTCAGTCTTCAAAATGTTTGGGAATTGTCAAATACTTATTGTATTATTAGTAGAGACCGGAAAGCGTTTGCTTATTTCTAACTTGTTTAAAGCTTCTCGGCCCAACTTTTCATACTTAAATTTATTTGGGACAAAATAGTCATTTCGGTCCTATTTCAAAAATTTAAAAGAATTGAATGTTCGGCGGTGTCGATAAGCGCCGACGGGAAAATTTATAAAATATAACAAAATTCCTTCAAAAACCCGTTAAATATTGCAGATTTATACCGAACTACCGAAAAGCCGCGGTACTGATTTTTCGGTACGCTATACGTCCGAACGGTATTTCGGTCTAATACCAATACCCCAAAATACTGAATTTTCAAAAATATTTCGTTCGGTACCGTTCAGTATATAGCGAAAAAATCCGGGCGGTATACCGATACAGGCCTAACATTAAATATAAGTACTTAATATTAGGGCAACAGGCATATGCTTTTTTTCTGCATAAGTTTCAGTAAATTAAGAACAAATTTTTCCACTTCGTTTGAAGCTCCTTTATAATGCCTTTTTTTTGTCTTTTGCAATATGGTGCCATTTTGACATTTTTGGGTGCTGATTTCTAAATTTTTTGAGAAATTTCATAAGAAAATGGCAAAAATTAAAAATAGACCTGAAAATTGACTTTTAAATTTTGAACTTTTTAAGGGTTTTTGTTGCCTTTTCATGCCTTTTTTGAAGTCTATTATAGTGCTTTTTCGCGATTTTTTGTGCCTTTTTTCGGTTGCTCAATTAATTAAGAATTTTTTGTGCTTAAAAATCTCTAATTTTTAAAACTCACCTTTATTCCGCGTATAACATCAAAAACTCTTTCGTCACGCTCTGCAATTGGATAATCGTATGGAGAAATTATTGCGCCTCTTTTCATTTTCTTTGCAATTTTTTCTAATTCCTTTAAGAGATTTGTTGCCCTTGTATTCTCAAGACAAAATTCAATTTTTATGTAGGCTTGTTGCTGTTGGATGGATAGCATTCCCCACTGGACTGTCGGATGAAGTAGATCACTCATTGAACCAATTGACTAAATTAGTGCAGTTAAATCATGCTTTATTTATTTATTTATTTTTAGAAACAAAATTTAAAGTAGGAGGGTTGGCATGGGGAAATTTGGAGAAAAAGGCGCACCCACCGTTTCTTTTTTCCCAAAAACACTATTTTCAGTGCGATTTTGACAAATTGTGGTCCAAATGAGGCATTTGGACTTTCCGTGCCTCGCTTGGACAAAATCACAATGGGAATGAAGATTAAATTCAAATCGAATAACTAATACGCCAGATAAAATAAAGTTCATTTAAAACAGTAATAGAATAAAAGAATTCAAGTAAACCAAAACTGCGACCTCAAATTTTTAAAATAATATTTAGCATCCAAAATACTCAATTTTTAAAATTCTAAAATTGCAAACAAAAACAATTAAAAGTCATATTTTTTGTTTGAGCAAAAATTCATTAATTTCTTGTATTTTTTTCTTGCCATTTTTAAGCAAGGCTACAGATAAAAAAATCCTAGGCCTTAATTTCTATATTAAGGTCGAAATAATGAAATATTTCAAAAGAATAAGCAAAATAGATCCTATTCAAACGATTATAAGAAGTTCTTTTTCGTTCGAGCATATGAAAAAAATCACGCCAAGCAGCATCTGTTGAAGGGACCAGCAGTACAGCACAACGGAGTCCATCATCAACAGCAGCACATACATCATCAACAACAACACATGTTCAACAACAGGCAAGCGGAACCCCATGGTTACAATGCGTGCTTGCGCGTTTATAAATCCGCCATTTTTACTGATTTTCAGCCAATAAGTCGTCATAATTTTGCTCAAATGCAACCAAATTAAATTAACTTTATATCATCCGATAGCTATTGGTAAAAAAGTAATGTCCAAAAAGTACAAAAAAATGACATAACTATTTAAAAATTGAATGAAATTTTTTGAAATTTGGTAGGCTGATAGAGCCAGTGAAAAGCTGTTGGCTGATATCAGGATTATTTAATTTGGTTGCGTTTGAGCAAAGTTATGACGACTTATTGTCTGAAAATTGGGAAAATAACTGATATTATAATAAATATTTGCATGTATTTGGACCCCTTTTAAGGGCTGTTCTGTCATGCTAAAGTGGAAAATGAATCAATGAAACTGGATCAATAATAGGGATTTGCAACAAAGATATTAGAAGTAAGCTGGATGATCACTAGCAACATCAAGGCAATCATAGGGCAGGCATCTTATAACAAGGCCATGGTCGTTAAAAAAGATGCAAATGGCAATTTGGTTCTTTTTTTTAGCAAAATATTGCAAAAATCTTTTGGCAATAAAATTGGCTTTAAAATTTTAACAAAAATTTCTTAACAAATGAGCAACCAAAAAAAAATGAAGACAAAATGTCGAAAGAAAAAAAATAAAAATAGTTTTGTGTTGTCAATTTCTGGCTGGGCGAACGAATCGTAAAACGACCAATTAGTCGTCTGAACGAATCGTTGCTTTTTGTTGCTGGGCGGACAAATCACATCCGGACGAATTGTCATGGCGCCATCTTAAGGCCTATTTTTTCTGATTATCTCTTTCTTCACTCCAAACTTTCTTAAATAAAATTTGTTTTGAACTAAATGGCCTTAAAGCCTCAATAA
>JBDPZO010000206.1:0-29055 GCA_039877585.1 Heterodera filipjevi | reverse complement strand
TGACTCCTGAATTTGGGTGCTTAGGTCTCTCTCATGTGGATTTTGTTATCACCAGTTTTTATTACGCAGAGAAAGAGCAAATTCCAGACTATCCATTGATCTAAAAACTTCCTCATATCTCTGTTGGTTGCGGAGTTATACTCCTCTGAAAAACATGGTTGTCACATTCTAAAAAATAAAGATATTCCTGATTACTTTTAGTGACAATACTACCCCAATCATCCAATGCCTACCTCTGAAAAAGATGGTTGTCACATTCTAAAAAATTAAAGTATTCCTGATTATTTTTACTGTCAATACTACCCCAATCATCCAAAGTCTATACGAGCCATATTTTGCAGAAAAAAGGAACATTTTCAGTACTGAGGATCGCCGAGCAGGATGATGCAATTGAATATAAACTTTTGGTTTGCGGGTACAAATCGTACTCTTTCATGCTTAAAGATCCTCAAAATTGCAACATACAAGCCTGAAAATGACTCCTGAATTTGGGTGCTTATATCTCTCTCATGTGGATTTTGTTATCGCCAGTTTTTATTACGCAGAGAAAGAGCACATTCCAGACTATCATTGATCTAAAAACTTCCTCATATCTCTGTTGATTGCGGAGTTATACTCCTCTGAAAAAGATGGTTGTCACATTCTAAAAAATTAAAGTATTCCTGATTATTTTTACTGTCAATACTACCCCAATCATCCAAAGTCTATAGGAGCCATATTTTGCAGAAAAAAAGGAACATTTTCAGCACTGAGGATCGCCGAGCAGGATGATGCAATTGAATATAAACTTTTGGTTTGCGGGTACAAATCGTACTCTTTCATGCTTAAAGATCCTCAAAATTGCAACATACCCGCTTATATCTCTCTCATGTGGTTTTGTTATCGCCAGTTTTTATTACATAGAGAAAGAGCAAATTCCAGACTATCCATTAATCTAAAAACTTCCTCATATCTCTGTTGGTTGCGGAGTTATACTCATCTGAAAAACATGGTTGTCACATTCTAAAAAATAAAGATATTCCTGATTACTTTTAGTGACAATACTACCCCAATCATCCAATTCCTAACTCTGAAAAAGATTGTTGTCACATCTCTAAAAATAAAGATATCCTGATTACTTTTAGTGGAAATACTACCCCAATCATCCATCTACCTCGAAAAAGATGGTTGTCACATTCTAAAAAATTAAAGTATTCCTGATTATTTTTTCTGTCAATACTACCCCAATCATCCAAAGTCTATAGGAGCCATATTTTGCAGAAAAAGAGGAACAATTTTCAGTACTGAGAATCGCCGAGCAGGATGATGCAATTGAATATAAATTTTTGGTTTGCGGGTACAAATCGTACTCTTTCATGCTTTAAGATCCTCAAAATTGCAACATACAAGCCTGAAAATGACTCCTGAATTTGGGTGCTTATATCTCTCTCATGTGGATTTTGTTATCACCAGTTTTTATTACGCAGAGAAAGAGCAAATTCCAGACTATCCATTGATTTTAAAACTTCCTCATATCTCTGTTGGTTGCGGAGTTATACTCCTCTGAAAAACATGGTTGTCACATTCTAAAAAATAAAGATATTCCTGATTACTTTTACTGTCAATACAACGCCAATCATCTAAAGTCTATACGAGTCATATTTTGCAGAAAAAAAGGAACATTTTCAGTACTGAGGATCGCCGAGCAGGATGATGCAATTTAATATAAACTTTTGGTTTGCGGGTACAAATCGTACACTTTCATGCTTAAAGATCCTCAAAATTGCAACATACAAGCCTGAAAATGACTCCTGAATTTGGGTGCTTAGATCTCTCTCATGTGGATTTTGTTATCACCAGTTTTTATTACGCAGAGAAAGAGCAAATTCCAGACTATCCATTGATCTAAAAACTTCCTCATATCTCTGTTGATTGCGGAGTTATACTCCTCTGAAAAACATGGTTGTCACATTCTAAAAAATAAAGATATTCCTGATTACTTTTACTGTCAATACTACCCCAATCATCCAAAGCCTACCTCTGAAAAAGATAGTTGTCACATTCTAAAAAATTAAAGTATTCCTGATTATTTTTACTGTCAATACTACCCCAATCATCCAAAGTCTATATGAGCCATATTTTGCAGAATAAGAGGACAATTTTCAGTACTGAGAATCGCCGAGCAGGATGATGCAATTGAATATAAACTTTTGGTTTGCGGGTACAAATCGTACTCTTTCATGCTTAAAGATCCTCAAAATTGCAACATACACGCTTATATCTCTCTCATGTGGTTTTGTTATCGCCAGTTTTTATTACATAGAGAAAGAGCAAATTCCAGACTATCCATTAATCTAAAAACTTCCTCATATCTCTGTTGGTTGCGGAGTTAACTCATCTGAAAAACATGGTTGTCACATTCTAAAAAATAAAGATATTCCTGATTACTTTTACTGTAATACTACCCCATCATCCAAAGCCTACCTGAAAAAGATAGTTGTCACATTCTAAAAAATTAAAGTATTCCTGATTATTTTTACTGTCAATACTACCCCAATCATCTAAAGTCTATACGAGTCATATTTTGCAGAAAAAAAGGAACATTTTCAGTACTGAGGATCGCCGAGCAGGATGATGCAATTGAATATAAACTTTTGGTTTGCGGGTACAAATCGTACACTTTCATGCTTAAAGATCCTCAAAATTGCAACATACAAGCCTGAAAATGACTCCTGAATTTGGGTGCTTAGATCTCTCTCATGTGGATTTTGTTATCACCAGTTTTTATTACGCAGAGAAAGAGCAAATTCCAGACTATCCATTGATCTAAAAACTTCCTCATATCTCTGTTGATTGCGGAGTTATACTCCTCTGAAAAACATGGTTGTCACATTCTAAAAAATAAAGATATTCCTGATTACTTTTACTGTCAATACTACCCCAATCATCCAAAGCCTACCTCTGAAAAGATAGTTGTCACATTCTAAAAAATTAAGTTATCCTGATTATTTTTACTGTCAATACTACCCCAATCATCCAAAGTCTATATTGAGCCATATTTTGCAGAAAAAAAGGGACATTTTCAGTACTGAGGATCGCCGAGCAGGATGATGCAATTGATATAAACTTTTGGTTTGCGGGTACAAATCGTACTCTTCATGCTTAAAGATCCTCAAAATTGCAACATACACGCTTATATCTCTCTCATGTGGTTTTGTTATCGCAGTTTTTATTACATAGAGAAAGAGCAAATTCCAGACTATCCATTAATCTAAAAACTTCCTCATATCTCTGTTGGTTGCGGAGTTATACTCATCTGAAAAAACATGGTTGTCACATTCTAAAAAATAAAGATATTCCTGATTACTTTTACTGTAAATACTACCCCAATCATCCAAAGCCTACCTCTGAAAAAGATAGTTGTCACATTCTAAAAATTAAAGTATTCCTGATTATTTTTACTGTCAATACTACCCCAATCATCTAAAGTCTATACGAGTCATATTTTGCAGAAAAAAAAGGAACATTTTCAGTACTGAGGATCGCCGAGCAGGATGATGCAATTGAATATAAACTTTTGGTTTGCGGGTACAAATCGTACATCTTTCATGCTTAAAGATCCTCAAAAATTGCAACATACAAGCTGCAAATGAATCTGAATTTGGGTGCTTAGATCTTCTCATGTGGATTTTGTTATCACCAGTTTTTATTACGCAGAGAAAGAGCAAATTCCAGACTATCCATTGATCTAAAAACTTCCTCATATCTCTGTTGATTGCGGAGTTATACTCCTCTGAAAAACATGGTTGTCACATTCTAAAAAATAAAGATATTCCTGATTACTTTTACTGTCAATACTACCCCAATCATCCAAAGCCTACCTCTGAAAAAGATAGTTGTCACATTCTAAAAAATTAAAGTATTCCTGATTATTTTTACTGTCAATACTACCCCAATCATCTAAAGTCTATACGAGTCATATTTTGCAGAAAAAAAGGAACATTTTCAGTACTGAGGATCGCCGAGCAGGATGATGCAATTGAATATAAACTTTTGGTTTGCGGGTACAAATCGTACACTTTCATGCTTAAAGATCCTCAAAATTGCAACATACAAGCCTGAAAATGACTCCTGAATTTGGGTGCTTAGATCTCTCTCATGTGGATTTTGTTATCACCAGTTTTTATTACGCAGAGAAAGAGCAAATTCCAGACTATCCATTGATCTAAAAACTTCCTCATATCTCTGTTGATTGCGGAGTTATACTCCTCTGAAAAACATGATTGTCACATTCTAAAAAATAAAGATATTCCTGATTACTTTTACTGTCAATACTACCCCAATCATCCAAAGCCTACCTCTGAAAAAGATAGTTGTCACATTCTAAAAATTAAAGTATTCCTGATTATTTTACTGTCAATACTACCCCAATCATCCAAAGTCTATATGAGCCATATTTTGCAGAAAAAAGGGACATTTTCAGTACTGAGGATCGCCGAGCAGGATGATGCAATTGAATATAAACTTTTGGTTTGCGGGTACAAATCGTACTCTTTCATGCTTAAAGATCCTCAAAATTGCAACATACACGCTTATATCTCTCTCATGTGGTTTTGTTATCGCCAGTTTTTATTACATAGAGAAAGAGCAAATTCCAGACTATCCATTAATCTAAAAACTTCCTCATATCTCTGTTGGTTGCGGAGTTATACTCATCTGAAAAACATGGTTGTCACATTCTAAAAAATAAAGATATTCCTGATTACTTTTACTGTAAATACTACCCCAATCATCCAAAGCCTACCTCTGAAAAAGATAGTTGTCACATTCTAAAAAATTAAAGTATTCCTGATTATTTTTACTGTCAATACTACCCCAATCATCTAAAGTCTATACGAGTCATATTTTGCAGAAAAAAAGGAACATTTTCAGTACTGAGGATCGCCGAGCAGGATGATGCAATTGAATATAAACTTTTGGTTTGCGGGTACAAATCGTACACTTTCATGCTTAAAGATCCTCAAAATTGCAACATACAAGCCTGAAAATGACTCCTGAATTGGGTGCTAGATCTCTCTCATGTGGATTTTGTTATCACCAGTTTTTATTACGCAGAGAAAGAGCAAATTCCAGACTATCCATTGATCTAAAACTTCCTCATATCTCTGTTGATTGCGGAGTTATACTCCTCTGAAAAACATGGTTGTCACATTCTAAAATAAAGATATTTCCTGATTACTTTTACTGTCATACTACCCCAATCATCCAAGCCTACCTCTGAAAAAGATAGTTGTCACATTCTAAAAAATTAAAGTATTCCTGATTATTTTACTGTCAATACTACCCCAATCATCCAAAGTCTATATGAGCCATATTTTGCAGAAAAAAGGGGACATTTTCAGTACTGAGGATCGCCGAAGCAGGATGATGCAATTGAATATAAACTTTTGGTTTGCGGGTACAAATCGTACTCTTTCATGCTTAAAGATCCTCAAAATTGCAACATACACGCTTATATCTCTCTCATGTGGTTTTGTTATCGCCAGTTTTTATTACATAGAGAAAGAGCAAATTCCAGACTATCCATTAATCTAAAAACTTCCTCATATCTCTGTTGGTTGCGGAGTTATACTCCTCTGAAAAACATGGTTGTCACATTCTAAAAAATAAAGATATTCCTGATTACTTTTACTGTCAATACAACCCCAATCATCCAAAGCCTACCTCTGAAAAAGATGGTTGTCACATTCTAAAAAATTAAAGTATTCCTGATTATTTTTACTGTCAATACTACCCCAATCATCCAAAGTCTATAGGAGCCATATTTTGCAGAAAAAAAGGAACATTTTCAGCACTGAGGATCGCCGAGCAGGATGATGCAATTGAATATAAACTTTTGGTTTGCGGGTACAAATCGTACTCTTTCATGCTTAAAGATCCTCAAAATTGCAACATACAAGCCTGAAAATGACTCCTGAATTTGGGTGCTTATATCTCTCTCATGTGCCAGTTTTTATTACGCAGAGAAAGAGCAAATTCCAGACTATCCATTGATATAAAAACTTCCTCATATCTCTGTTGATTGCGGAGTTATACTCCTCTGAAAAACATGGTTGTAACATTCTAAAAAATAAAGATATTCCTGATTACTTTTACTGTCAATACTACCCCAATCATCCAAAGCCTACCTCATGAAAAAGATAGTTGTCACATTCTAAAAATTAAAGTATTCCTGATTATTTTTACTGTACAATACTACCCCATCATCCAAGTCTATATGAGCCATATTTTGCAGAAAAAAGGGACATTTTCAGTACTGAGGATCGCCGAGCAGGATGATGCAATTGAATATAAACTTTTGGTTGCGGGTACAAATCGTACTCTTTCATGCTTAAAGATCCTCAAAATTGCAACATACACGCCGTTATATCTCTCTCATGTGGTTTTGTTATCGCAGTTTTATTACATAGAGAAAGAGCAAATTCCAGACTATCCATTAATCTAAAAACTTCCTCATATCTCTGTTGGTTGCGGAGTTATACTCATCTGAAAAACATGGTTGTCACATTCTAAAAAATAAAGATATTCCTGATTACTTTTACTGTAAATACTACCCCAATCATCCAAAGCCTACCTCTGAAAAAGATAGTTGTCACATTCTAAAAAATTAAAGTATTCCTGATTATTTTTACTGTCAATACTACCCCAATCATCTAAAGTCTATACGAGTCATATTTTGCAGAAAAAAAGGAACATTTTCAGTACTGAGGATCGCCGAGCAGGATGATGCAATTGAATATAAACTTTTGGTTTGCGGGTACAAATCGTACACTTTCATGCTTAAAGATCCTCAAAATTGCAACATACAAGCCTGAAAATGACTCCTGAATTTGGGTGCTTATATCTCTCTCATGTGGATTTTGTTATCGCCAGTTTTTATTACATAGAGAGAGCAAATACCAGGCTATCCATTGATATAAAAAACTTCCTCATATCTCTGTTGGTTGCGGAGTTATACTCCTCTGAAAAACATGGTTGTCACATTCTAAAAAATAAAGATATTCCTGATTACTTTTACTGTCAATACTACCCCAATCATCCAAAGCCTACCTCTGAAAAAGATAGTTGTCACATTCTAAAAAATTAAAGTATTCCTGATTATTTTACTGTCAATACTACCCCAATCATCCAAAGTCTATATGAGCCATATTTTGCAGAAAAAAGGGACATTTTCAGTACTGAGGATCGCCGAGCAGGATGATGCAATTGAATATAAACTTTTGGTTTGCGGGTACAAATCGTACTCTTTCATGCTTAAAGATCCTCAAAATTGCAACATACACGCTTATATCTCTCTCATGTGGTTTTGTTATCGCCAGTTTTTATTACATAGAGAAAGAGCAAATTCCAGACTATCCATTAATCTAAAAACTTCCTCATATCTCTGTTGGTTGCGGAGTTATACTCCTCTGAAAAACATGGTTGTCACATTCTAAAAAATAAAGATATTCCTGATTACTTTTACTGTCAATACAACCCCAATCATCCAAAGCCTACCTCTGAAAAAGATGGTTGTCACATTCTAAAAAATTAAAGTATTCCTGATTATTTTACTGTCAATACTACCCCAATCATCCAAAGTCTATAGGAGCCATATTTTGCAGAAAAAAGGAACATTTTCAGCACTGAGGATCGCCGAGCAGGATGATGCAATTGAATATAAACTTTTGGTTTGCGGGTACAAATCGTACTCTTTCATGCTTAAAGATCCTCAAAATTGCAACATACAAGCCTGAAAATGACTCCTGAATTTGGGTGCTTATATCTCTCTCATGTGCCAGTTTTTATTACGCAGAGAAAGAGCAAATTCCAGACTATCCATTGATATAAAAACTTCCTCATATCTCTGTTGGTTGCGGAGTTATACTCCTCTGAAAAACATGGTTGTCACATTCTAAAAAATAAAGATATTCCTGATTACTTTTAGTGACAATACTACCCCAATCATCCAATTCCTAACTCTGAAAAACATGGTTGTCACATTCTAAAAAATAAAGATATTCCTGATTACTTTTACTGTCAATACTACCCCAATCATCCAAAGCCTACCTCTGAAAAAGATAGTTGTCACATTCTAAAAAATTAAAGTATTCCTGATTATTTTTACTGTCAATACTACCCCAATCATCCAAAGTCTATATGAGCCATATTTTGCAGAAAAAAGGGACATTTTCAGTACTGAGGATCGCCGAGCAGGATGATGCAATTGAATATAAACTTTTGGTTTGCGGGTACAAATCGTACTCTTTCATGCTTAGAGAACCTCAAAATTGCAACATACACGCTTATATCTCTCTCATGTGGTTTTGTTATCGCCAGTTTTTATTACATAGAGAAAGAGCAAATTCCAGACTATCCATTAATCTAAAAACTTCCTCATATCTCTGTTGGTTGCGGAGTTATACTCATCTGAAAAACATGGTTGTCACATTCTAAAAAATAAAGATATTCCTGATTACTTTTACTGTAAATACTACCCCAATCATCCAAAGCCTACCTCTGAAAAAGATAGTTGTCACATTCTAAAAAATAAAGATATTCCTGATTATTTTTACTGTCAATACTACCCCAATCATCTAAAGTCTATACGAGTCATATTTTGCAGAAAAAAGGAACATTTTCAGTACTGAGGATCGCCGAGCAGGATGATGCAATTGAATATAAACTTTTGGTTTGCGGGTACAAATCGTACTCTTTCATGCTTAAAGATCCTCAAAATTGCAACATACAAGCCTGAAAATGACTCCTGAATTTGGGTGCTTATATCTCTCTCATGTGGATTTTGTTATCGCCAGTTTTTATTACATAGAGAAGAGCAAATTACCAGGCTATCCATTGATCTAAAAACTTCCTCATATCTCTGTTGGTTGCGGAGTTATACTCCTCTGAAAAACATGGTTGTCACATTCTAAAAAATAAAGATATTCCTGATTACTTTTACTGTCAATACAACCCCAATCATCCAAAGCCTACCTCTGAAAAAGATGGTTGTCACATTCTAAAAATTAAAGTATTCCTGATTATTTTACTGTCAATACTACCCCAATCATCCAAAGTCTATAGGAGCCATATTTTGCAGAAAAAAAGGAACATTTTCAGCACTGAGGATCGCCGAGCAGGATGATGCAATTGAATATAAACTTTTGGTTTGCGGGTACAAATCGTACTCTTTCATGCTTAAAGATCCTCAAAATTGCAACATACAAGCCTGAAAATGACTCCTGAATTTGGGTGCTTATATCTCTCTCATGTGCCAGTTTTTATTACGCAGAGAAAGAGCAAATTCCAGACTATCCATTGATATAAAAACTTCCTCATATCTCTGTTGGTTGCGGAGTTATACTCCTCTGAAAAACATGGTTGTCACATTCTAAAAAATAAAGATATTCCTGATTACTTTTAGTGACAATACTACCCCAATCATCCAATTCCTAACTCTGAAAAAGATTGTTGTCACATTCTAAAAAATAAAGATAATCCTGATTACTTTTAGTGGAAATACTACCCCAATCATCCAATGCCTACCTCTGAAAAAGATGGTTGTCACATTCTAAAAAATTAAAGTATTCCTGATTATTTTTTCTGTCAATACTACCCCAATCATCCAAAGTCTATAGGAGCCATATTTTGCAGAAAAAGAGGAACAATTTTCAGTACTGAGAATCGCCGAGCAGGATGATGTAATTGAATATAAACTTTTGGTTTGCGGGTACAAATCGTACTCTTTCATGCTTTAAGATCCTCAAAATTGCAACATACAAGCCTGAAAATGACTCCTGAATTTGGGTGCTTATATCTCTCTCATGTGGATTTTGTTATCACCAGTTTTTATTACGCAGAGAAAGAGCAAATTCCAGACTATCCATTGATCTAAAAACTTCCTCATATCTCTGTTGGTTGCGGAGTTATACTCCTCTGAAAAACATGGTTGTAACATTCTAAAAAATAAAGATATTCCTGATTACTTTTACTGTCAATACAACCCCAATCATCCAAAGCCTACCTCTGAAAAAGATAGTTGTCACATTCTAAAAAATTAAAGTATTCCTGATATTTTTACTGTCAATACTACCCCAATCATCCAAAGTCTATATGAGCCATATTTTGCAGAAAAAAGGAACATTTTCAGTACTGAGGATCGCCGAGCAGATGATGCAATTGAATATAAACTTTTGGTTTGCGGGTACAAATCGTACTCTTTCATGCTTAAATATCCTCAAAATTGCAACATACACGCTTATATCTCTCTCATGTGGATTTTGTTATCGCCAGTTTTTTATTACATAGAGAAAGAGCAAATTACCAGGACTATCCATGATATAAAAAACTTCCTCATATCTCGTGTTGGTTGCGGAGTTATACTCCTCTGAAAAAACATGGTTGTCACATTCTAAAAAATAAAGATATTCCTGATTACTTTTACTGTCAATACTACCCCAATCATCCAAAGCCTACCTCTGAAAAGATAGTTGTCACATTCTAAAAAATTAAAGTATTCCTGATTATTTTTACTGTCAATACTACCCCAATCATCTAAAGTCTATACGAGTCATATTTTGCAGAAAAAAAAGGAACATTTTCAGTACTGAGGATCGCCGAGCAGGATGATGCAATTGAATATAAACTTTTGGTTTGCGGGTACAAATCGTACTCTTTCATGCTTAAAGATCCTCAAAATTGCAACATACAAGCCTGAAAATGACTCCTGAATTTGGGTGCTTATATCTCTCTCATGGTGCCAGTTTTATTACGCAGAGAAAGAGCAAATTCCAGACTATCCATTGATATAAAAACTTCCTCATATCTCTGTTGGTTGCGGAGTTATACTCCTCTGAAAAACATGGTTGTCACATTCTAAAAAATAAAGATATTCCTGATTACTTTTAGTGACAATACTACCCCAATCATCCAATTCCTAACTCTGAAAAAGATTGTTGTCACATTCTAAAAAATAAAGATAATCCTGATTACTTTTAGTGGAAATACTACCCCAATCATCCAATGCCTACCTCTGAAAAAGATGGTTGTCACATTCTAAAAAATTAAAGTATTCCTGATTATTTTTTCTGTCAATACTACCCCAATCATCCAAAGTCTATAGGAGCCATATTTTGCAGAAAACGAGGAACAATTTTCAGTACTGAGAATCGCCGAGCAGGATGATGTAATTGAATATAAACTTTTGGTTTGCGGGTACAAATCGTACTCTTTCATGCTTTAAGATCCTCAAAATTGCAACATACAAGCCTGAAAATGACTCCTGAATTTGGGTGCTTATATCTCTCTCATGTGGATTTTGTTATCACCAGTTTTTATTACGCAGAGAAAGAGCAAATTCCAGACTATCCATTGATTTTAAAACTTCCTCATATCTCTGTTGGTTGCGGAGTTATACTCCTCTGAAAAACATGGTTGTCACATTCTAAAAAATAAAGATATTCCTGATTACTTTTACTGTCAATACAACGCCAATCATCCAAAGCCTACCTCTGAAAAAGATAGTTGTCACATTCTAAAAAATTAAAGTATTCCTGATTATTTTACTGGCAATACTACCCCAATCATCCAAAGTCTATACGAGCCATATTTTGCAGAAAAAAAGGAACATTTTTAGCACTGAGGATCGCCGAGCAGGATGATGCAATTGAATATAAACTTTTGGTTTGAGGGTACAAATCGTACTCTTTCATGCTTAAAGATCCTCAAAATTGCAACATACAAGCCTGAAAATGACTCCTGAATTTGGGTGCTTATATCTCTCTCATGTGGATTTTGTTATCACCAGTTTTTATTACGCAGAGAAAGAGCAAATTCCAGACTATCCATTGATCTAAAAACTTCCTCATATCTCTGTTGGTTGCGGAGTTATACTCCTCTGAAAAACATGGTTGTCACATTCTAAAAAATAAAGATATTCCTGATTACTTTTACTGTCAATACTACCCCAATCATCCAAAGCCTACCTCTGAAAAAGATGGTTGTCACATTCTAAAAAATTAAAGTATTCCTGATTATTTTTACTGTCAATACTACCCCAATCATCCAAAGTCTATAGGAGCCATATTTTGCAGAATAAGAGGAACAATTTTCAGTACTGAGAATCGCCGAGCAGGATGATGCAATTGAATATAAACTTTTGGTTTGCGGGTACAAATCGTACTCTTTCATGCTTAAAGATCCTCAAAATTGCAACATACAAGCCTGAAAATGACTCCTGAATTTGGGTGCTTATATCTCTCTCATGTGGATTTTGTTATCGCCAGTTTTTATTACATAGAGAAAGAGCAAATACCAGGCTATCCATTGATATAAAAAACTTCCTCATATCTGTGTTGGTTGCGGAGTTATGCTCCTCTGAAAAACATGGTTGTCACATTCTAAAAAATAAAGATATTCCTGATTACTTTTACTGTCAATACAACCCCAATCATCCAAAGCCTACCTCTGAAAAAGATAGTTGTCACATTCTAAAAAATTAAAGTATTCCTGATTATTTTACTGTCAATACTACCCCAATCATCCAAGGTCTATACGAGCCATATTTTGCAGAAAAAAGGGACATTTTCAGTACTGAGGATCGCCGAGCAGGATGATGCAATTGAATATAAACTTTTGGTTTGCGGGTACAAATCGTACTCTTTCATGCTTAAAGATCCTCAAAATTGCAACATACAAGCCTGAAAATGACTCCTGAATTTGGGTGCTTATATCTCTCTCATGTGGATTTTGTTATCGCCAGTTTTTATTACATAGAGAGAGCAAATACCAGACTATCCATTGATCTAAAAAACTTCCTCATATCTCTGTTGAGTTGCGGAGTTATACTCCTCTGAAAAACATGGTTGTCACATTCTAAAAAATAAAGATATTCCTGATTACTTTTACTGTCAATACTACCCCAATCATCCAAAGCCTACCTCTGAAAAGAAAAAGATAGTTGTCAACATTCTAAAAAATTAAAGTATTCCTGATTATTTTTACTGTCAATACTACCCCAATCATCCAAAGTCTATATGAGCCATATTTTGCAGAAAAAAGGACATTTTCAGTACTGAGGAATCGCCGAGCAGGATGATGCAATTGAATATAAACTTTTGGTTTGCGGGTACAAATCGTACTCTTTCATGCTTAAGATCCTCAAAATTGCAACATACACGCTTATATCTCTCTCATGTGGTTTTGTTTATCGCCAGTTTTTATTACATAGAGAAAGAGCAAATTCCAGACTATCCATTAATCTAAAAACTTCTCATATCTCTGTTGGTTGCGGAGTTATACTCCTCTGAAAAACATGGTTGTCACATTCTAAAAAATAAAGATATTCCTGATTACTTTTACTGTAATACTACCCCAATCATCCAAAGCCTACCTCTGAAAAAGATAGTTGTCACATTCTAAAAAATTAAAGTATTCCTGATTATTTTACTGTCAATACTACCCCAATCATCTAAAGTCTATACGAGTCATATTTTGCAGAAAAAAAGGAACATTTTCAGTACTGAGGATCGCCGAGCAGGATGATGCAATTGAATATAAACTTTTGGTTTGCGGGTACAAATCGTACACTTTCATGCTTAAAGATCCTCAAAATTGCAACATACAAGCCTGAAAATGACTCCTGAATTTGGGTGCTTAGATCTCTCTCATGTGGATTTTGTTATCACCAGTTTTTATTACGCAGAGAAAGAGCAAATTCCAGACTATCCATTGATCTAAAAACTTCCTCATATCTCTGTTGATTGCGGAGTTATACTCCTCTGAAAAACATGGTTGTCACATTCTAAAAAATAAAGATATTCCTGATTACTTTTACTGTCAATACTACCCCAATCATCCAAAGCCTACCTCTGAAAAAGATAGTTGTCACATTCTAAAAAATTAAAGTATTCCTGATTATTTTTACTGTCAATACTACCCCAATCATCCAAAGTCTATACGAGCCATATTTTGCAGAAAAAAAGGAACATTTTCAGTACTGAGGATCGCCGAGCAGGATGATGCAATTGAATATAACTTTTGTTTGCGGGTACAAATCGTACTCTTTCATGCTTAAAGATCCTCAAAATTGCAACATACAGCCTGAAAATGACTCCTGAATTTGGGTGCTTAGATCTCTCTCATGTGGATTTTGTTATCACCAGTTTTTTATTACGCAGAGAAAGAGCAAATTCCAGACTATCCATTGATCTAAAAACTTCCTCATATCTCTGTTGGATTGCGGAGTTATACTCCTCTGAAAAACATGGTTGTCACATTCTAAAAAATAAAGATATTCCTGATTACTTTTACTGTCAATACTACCCCAATCATCCAAAGCCTACCTCTGAAAAAGATAGTTGTCACATTCTAAAAAATTAAAGTATTCCTGATTATTTTTACTGTCAATACTACCCCAATCATCCAAAGTCTATACGAGCCATATTTGCAGAAAAAAGGGACATTTTCAGTACTGAGGATCGCCGAGCAGGATGATGCAATTGAATTATAAACTTTTTGTTTGCGGGTACCAATCGTACTCTTTCATGCTTAAAGATCCTCAAAATTGCAACATACACGCATTATATCTCTCTCATGTGGTTTTGTTATCGCCAGTTTTATTACATAGAGAAAGAGCAAATTCCAGACTATCCATTAATCTAAAAACTTCCTCATATCTCTGTTGGTTGCGGAGTTATACTCCTCTGAAAAACATGGTTGTCACATTCTAAAAAATAAAGATATTCCTGATTACTTTTACTGTAAATACTACCCCAATCATCCAAAGCCTACTCTGAAAAAGATAGTTGTCACATTCTAAAAATTAAAGTATTCCTGATTATTTTTACTGTCAATACTACCCCAATCATCCAAAGTCTATACGAGCCATATTTTGCAGAAAAAAAGGAACATTTTCAGTACTGAGGATCGCCGAGCAGGATGATGCAATTGAATATAAACTTTTGGTTTGCGGGTACAAATCGTACTCTTTCATGCTTAAAGATCCTCAAAATTGCAACATACAAGCCTGAAAATGACTCCTGAATTTGGGTGCTTATATCTCTCTCATGTGGATTTTGTTATCACCAGTTTTTATTACGCAGAGAAAGAGCAAATTCCAGACTATCCATTGATCTAAAAACTTCCTCATATCTCTGTTGGTTGCGGAGTTATACTCCTCTGAAAAACATGGTTGTCACATTCTAAAAATAAGATATTCCTGATTACTTTTACTGTCAATACAACCCCAATCATCCAAAGCCTACCTCTGAAAAAGATAGTTGTCACATTCTCAAAAATTAAAGTATTCCTGATTATTTTACTGTCAATACTACCCCAATCATCTAAAGTCTATACGAGTCATATTTTGCAGAAAAAAAGGAACATTTTCAGTACTGAGGATCGCCGAGCAGGATGATGCAATTGAATATAAACTTTTGGTTTGCGGGTACAAATCGTACTCTTTCATGCTTAAAGATCCTCAAAATTGCAACATACAAGCCTGAAAATGACTCCTGAATTTGGGTGCTTATATCTCTCTCATGTGGATTTTGTTATCGCCAGTTTTTATTACATAGAGAAAGAGCAAATTCCAGACTATCCATTAATCTAAAAACTTCCTCATATCTCTGTTGGTTGCGGAGTTATACTCCTCTGAAAAACATGGTTGTCACATTCTAAAAAATAAAGATATTCCTGATTACTTTTACTGTCAATACAACCCCAATCATCCAAAGCCTACCTCTGAAAAAGATGGTTGTCACATTCTAAAAAATTAAAGTATTCCTGATTATTTTTACTGTCAATACTACCCCAATCATCCAAAGTCTATAGGAGCCATATTTTGCAGAAAAAAAGGAACATTTTCAGCACTGAGGATCGCCGAGCAGGATGATGCAATTGAATATAAACTTTTGGTTTGCGGGTACAAATCGTACTCTTTCATGCTTAAAGATCCTCAAAATTGCAACATACAAGCCTGAAAATGACTCCTGAATTTGGGTGCTTATATCTCTCTCATGTGTGCCAGTTTTTATTACGCAGAGAAAGAGCAAATTCCAGACTATCCATTGATATAAAAACTTCCTCATATCTCTGTTGGTTGCGGAGTTATACTCCTCTGAAAAACATGGTTGTCACATTCTAAAAATAAAGATATCCTGATTACTTTTAGTGACAATACTACCCCAATCATCCAATTCCTACTCTGAAAAAGATGTTGTCACATTCTAAAAATAAAGATACCTGATTACTTTTAGTAATACTACCCCAATCATCCAATGACTTGAAAATTTTACTGTCCTTTTTTCTGTCAATACTACCCCAATCATCCAAAGTCTATAGAGCCATATTTTGCAGAAAGAGGAACAATTTTCAGTACTGAGATCGCCGAGCAGGATGATGCAATTGAATATAAACTTTTGGTTTGCGGGTACAAATCGTACTCTTTCATGCTTAAGATCCTCAAAATTGCAACATACAAGCCTGAAAATGACTCCTGAATTTGGGTGCTTATATCTCTCTCATGTGGATTTTGTTATCACCAGTTTTTATTACGCGAGAAAGAGCAAATTCCAGACTATCCATTGATCTAAAAACTTCCTCATATCTCTGTTGGTTGCGGAGTTATACTCCTCTGAAAAACATGGTTGTCACATTCTAAAAAATAAAGATATTCCTGATTACTTTTACTGTCAATACTACCCCAATCATCCAAAGCCTACCTCTGAAAAAGATAGTTGTCACATTCTAAAAAATTAAAGTATTCCTGATTATTTTTACTGTCAAACTACCCCAATCATCCAAAGTCTATACGAGCCATATTTTGCAGAAAAAAAGGAACATTTTTAGCACTGAGGATCGCCGAGCAGGATGATGCAATTGAATATAAACATTTTGGTTTGCGGGTACAAATCGTACCTTTCATTGCTTAAAGATCCTCAAAATTGCAACATAAGCCTAAAATGACTCCTGAATTTGGGTGCTTATATCTCTCTCATGTGGATTTTGTTATCACCAGTTTTTATTACGCAGAGAAAGAGCAAATTCCAGACTATCCATTGATCTAAAAACTTCCTCATATCTCTGTTGGTTGCGGAGTTATACTCCTCTGAAAAACATGGTTGTCACATTCTAAAAAATAAAGATATTCCTGATTACTTTTACTGTCAATACTACCCCAATCATCCAAAGCCTACCTCTGAAAAAGATAGTTGTCACATTCTAAAAAATTAAAGTATTCCTGATTATTTTTACTGTCAATACTACCCCAATCATCCAAAGTCTATACGAGCCATATTTTGCAGAAAAAGAGGAACAATTTTCAGTACTGAGGATCGCCGAGCAGGATGATGCAATTGAATATAAACTTTTGGTTTGCGGGTACAAATCGTACTCTTTCATGCTTAAAGATCCTCAAAATTGCAACATACACGCTTATATCTCTCTCATGTGGTTTTGTTATCGCCAGTTTTTATTACATAGAGAAAGAGCAAATTCCAGACTATCCATTGATCTAAAAACTTCCTCATATCTCTGTTGGTTGCGGAGTTATACTCCTCTGAAAAACATGGTTGTCACATTCTAAAAAATAAAGATATTCCTGATTACTTTTACTGTCAATACTACCCCAATCATCCAAAGCCTACCTCTGAAAAAGATAGTTGTCACATTCTAAAAAATTAAAGTATTCCTGATTATTTTACTGTCAATACTACCCCAATCATCCAAAGTCTATACGAGCCATATTTTGCAGAAAAAAGGAGCATTTTCAGTACTGAGGATCGTCGAGCAGGATGATGCAATTGAATATAAACTTTTGGTTTGCGGGTACAAATCGTACTCTTTCATGCTTAAAGATCCTCAAAATTGCAACATACAAGCCTGAAAATGACTCCTGAATTTGGGTGCTTAGATCTCTCTCATGTGGATTTAGTTATCACCAGTTTTTATTACGCAGAGAAAGAGCAAATTCCAGACTATCCATTGATCTAAAAACTTCCTCATATCTCTGTTGATTGCGGAGTTATACTCCTCTGAAAAACATGGTTGGTCACATTCTTAAAAATAAAGATATTCCTGATTACTTTTACTGTCAATACTACCCCAATCATCCAAAGCCTACCTCTGAAAAAGATAGGTTGTCACATTCTAAAAAATTAAAGTATTCCTGATTATTTTACTGTCAATACTACCCCAATCATCCAAAGTCTATATGAGCCATATTTTGCAGAAAAAAGGACATTTTCAGTACTGAGGATCGCCGAGCCAGGATGATGCAATTGAATATAAACTTTTGGTTTGCGGGTCCAAATCGTACTCTTTCATGCTTAAAGATCCTCAAAATTGCAACATACACGCTTATATCTCTCTCATGTGGTTTTGTTATCGCCAGTTTTTATTACATAGAGAAAGAGCAAATTCCAGACTATCCATTAATCTAAAAACTTCCTCATATCTCTGTTGGTTGCGGAGTTATACTCCTCTGAAAAACATGGTTGTCACATTCTAAAAAATAAAGATATTCCTGATTACTTTTACTGTAAATACTACCCCAATCATCCAAAGCCTACCTCTGAAAAAGATAGTTGTCACATACTAAAAATTAAAGTATTCCTGATTATTTTTACTGTCAATACTACCCCAATCATCTAAAGTCTATACGAGTCATATTTTGCAGAAAAAAAGGAACATTTTCAGTACTGAGGATCGCCGAGCAGGATGATGCAATTGAATATAAACTTTTGGTTTGCGGGTACAAATCGTACTCTTTCATGCTTAAAGATCCTCAAAATTGCAACATACAAGCCTGAAAATGACTCCTGAATTTGGGTGCTTATATCTCTCTCATGTGCCAGTTTTTATTACGCAGAGAAAGAGCAAATTCCAGACTATCCATTGATCTAAAAACTTCCTCATATCTCTGTTGGTTGCGGATTATACTCCTCTGAAAAACATGGTTGCCACATTCTTAAAAATAAAGTTATTCCTGATTACTTTTACTGTCAATACAACCCCAATCATCCAAAGCCTACCTCTGAAAAAGATAGTTGTCACATTCTAAAAAATTAAAGTATTCCTGATTTATTTTACTGTCAATACTACCCCAATCATCCAAAGTCTATACGGAGCCATATTTTGCAGAAAAAAAGGAACATTTTCAGCACTGAGGATCGCCGAGCAGGATGATGCAATTGAATATAAACTTTTGGTTTGCTGGTACAAATCGTAACTCTTTCATGCTTAAAGATCCTCAAAATTGCAACATACAAGCCTGAAAATGACTCCTGAATTTGGGGTGCTTAGATCTCTCTCATGTGGATTTGTTATCACCAGTTTTTATTACGCAGAGAAAGAGCAAATTCCAGACTATCCATTGATATAAAAACTTCCTCATATCTCTGTTGATTGCGGAGTTATACTCCTCTGAAAAACATGTTGTCACACTTCTAAAAATAAAGATATTCCTGATTACTTTTACTGTCAATACTACCCCAATCATCCAAAGCCTACCTCTGAAAAAGATAGTTGTCACATTCTAAAAAATTAAAGTATTCTGATTATTTTTACTGTCAATACTACCCCAATCATTCCAAAGTCTATATGAGCCATATTTTGCAGAAAAAAGGACATTTTCAGTACTGAGGATCGCCGAGCAGGAGATGCAATTGAATATAAACTTTTGGTTTGCGGGCTACAAATCGTACTCTTTCATGCTTAAAGATCCTCAAAATTGCAACATACACGCTTATATCTCTCTCATGTGGTTTTGTTTATCGCCAGTTTTTATTACATAGAGAAAGAGCAAATTCCAGACTATCCATTATCTAAAACTTCTCAATCTCTGTTGGTTGCGGAGTTATACTCCTCTGAAAAACATGGTTGTCACATTCTAAAAAATAAAGATCTTCCTGATTACTTTTACTGCAATACAACCCCAATCATCCAAAAGCCTACCTCTGAAAAGATAGTTGTCACATTCTAAAAAATTAAAGTATTCCTGATTATTTTTACTGTCAATACTACCCCAATCATCTAAAGTCTATACGAGTCATATTTGCAGAAAAAAAGGAACATTTTCAGTACTGAGGATCGCCGAGCAGATGATGCAATTGAATATAACTTTTGGTTTGCGGGTACAAATCGTACTCTTTCATGCTTAAGATCCTCAAATTGCAACATACAAGCCTGAAAATGACTCCTGAATTTGGGTGCTTATATCTCTCTCATGTGCCAGTTTTTATTACGCAGAGAAAGAGCAAATTCCAGACTATCCATTGATATAAAAACTTCCTCATATCTCTGTTGGTTGCGGAGTTATACTCCTCTGAAAAACATGGTTGTCACATTCTAAAAATAAGATATTCCTGATTACTTTAGTGACAATACTACCCCAATCATCAATTCCTAACTCTGAAAAAGATTGTTGTCACATTCTAAAAATAAAGATATTCCTGTTACTTTTACTGTCAATACTACCCCAATCATCCAAAGCCTACCTCTGAAAAAGATAGTTTCACATTCTAAAAAATTAAAGTATTCCTGATTATTTTTACTGTCAATACTACCCCAATCATCCAAAGTCTATATGAGCCATATTTTGCAGAAAAAAGGGACATTTTCAGTACTGAGGATCGCCGAGCAGGATGATGCAATTGAATATAAACTTTTGGTTTGCGGGTACAAATCGTACTCTTTCATGCTTAGAGAACCTCAAAATTGCAACATACACGCTTATATCTCTCTCATGTTTTGTTATCGCCAGTTTTTATTACATAAGAAAGAGCAATTCCAGACTATCCATTAATCTAAAAACTTCCTCATATCTCTGTTGGTTGCGGAGTTATACTCATCTGAAAAACATGGTTGTCACATTCTAAAAATAAAGATATTCCTGATTACTTTTACTGTAATACTACCCCAATCATCCAAAGCCTACCTCTGAAAAATAGCTTTCACATTCTAAAAAATAAAGATATTCCTGATTATTTTTACTGTCAATACTACCCCAATCATCTAAATCTATACGAGTCATATTTTGCAGAAAAAAAGGAACATTTTCAGTACTGAGGATCGCCGAGCAGGATGATGCAATTGAATATAAACTTTTGGTTTGCGGGTACAAATCGTACCTTTCATGCTTAAAGATCCTCAAAATTGCAACATACAAGCCTGAAAATGACTCCTGAATTTGGGTGCTTATATCTCTCTCATGTGGATTTTGTTATCGCCAGTTTTTATTACATAGAGAGAGCAAATACCAGCTATCCATTGAATAAAAACTTCCTCATATCTCTGTTGGTTGCGGAGTTATACTCCTCTGAAAAACATGTTGTCACATTCTAAAAAATAAAGATATTCCTGATTACTTTTACTGTCAATACAACCCCAATCATCCAAAGCCTACCTCTGAAAAAGATGTTGTCACATTCTAAAAAATTAAAGTATTCCTGATTATTTTTACTGTCAATACTACCCCAATCATCCAAAGTCTATAGAGCCATATTTTGCAGAAAAAAAGGACATTTTCAGCTGAGATCGCCGAGCAGGATGAGCAATTGAATATAAACTTTTGGTTTGCGGGTACAAATCGTACTCTTTCATGCTTAAAGATCCTCAAAATTGCAACATACAAGCCTGAAAATGACTCCTGATTTGGGTGCTTATATCTCTCTCATGTGCCAGTTTTTTTTACGCAGAGAAAGAGCAAATTCCAGACTATCCATTGATTAAAACTTCCTCATATCTCGTTGGTTGCGGAGTTATACTCCTCTGAAAAACATGGTTGTCACATTCTAAAAATAAAGATATTCCTGATTACTTTTAGTGACATACTACCCCATCATCCAATTCCTACTCTGAAAAAGATTGTTGTCACATTCTAAAAATAAAGATATCCTGATTACTTTAGGTTACACCCATCATCCATCCTACCTCTGAAAAAGATGGTTGTCACATTCTAAAAAATTAAGTATTCCTGATTATTTTTTCTGTCAATACTACCCCAATCATCCAAAGTCTATAGGCCATATTTTGCAGAAAAAAAGGAACATTTTCAGTACTGAGATCGCCGAGCAGGATGATGTAATTGAATATAAACTTTTGGTTGCGGGTACAAATCGTACTCTTTCATGCTTTAAGATCCTCAAAATTGCAACATACAAGCCTGAAAATGACTCCTGAATTTGGGTGCTTATATCTCTCTCATGTGGATTTTGTATCACCATTTTTATTACGCAGAGAAAGAGCAAATTCCAGACTATCCATTGATCTAAAAACTTCCCATATCTCTGTTGGTTGCGGAGTTATACTCCTCTGAAAAACATGGTTGTCACATTCTAAAAAATAAAGATATTCCTGATTACTTTTACTGTCATACAACCCCAATCATCCAACCTACCTCTGAAAAAGATAGTTGTCACATTCTAAAAATTAAAGTATTCCTGATTATTTTACTGTCAATACTACCCCAATCATCCAAAGTCTATATGAGCCATATTTTGCAGAAAAAAGGACATTTTCAGTCTGAGGATCGATCGCCGAGCAGGATGATGCAATTGAATATAAACTTTTGGTTTGCGGGTACAACGTACTCTTTCATGCTTAAAGATCCTCAAAATTGCAACATACACGCTTATATCTCTCTCATGTGGTTTTGTTATCGCCAGTTTTTATTACATAGAGAAAGAGCAAATCCAGACTATCCATTAATCTAAAAACTTCCTCATATCTCTGTTGGTTGCGGAGTTATACTCCTCTGAAAAACATGGTTGTCACATTCTAAAAAATAAAGATATTCCTGATTACTTTTACTGTAATACTACCCCAATCATCCAAGCCTACCTCTGAAAAAGATAGTTGTCACATTCTAAAAAATTAAAGTATTCCTGATTATTTTACTGTCATACTACCCCAATCATCTAAAGTCTATACGAGTCATATTTTGCAGAAAAAAGGAACATTTTCAGTACTGAGGATCGCCGAGCAGGATGATGCATTGAATATAAACTTTTGGTTTGCGGGTACAAATCGTACTCTTTCATGCTTAAAGATCCTCAAAATTGCAACATACAAGCCTGAAAATGACTCCTGAATTTGGGTGCTTATATCTCTCTCATGTGCCAGTTTTTATTACGCAGAGAAAGCAAATTCCAGACTATCCATTGATATAAAAACTTCCTCATATCTCTGTTGGTTGCGGAGTTATACTCCTCTGAAAAACATGGTTGTCACATTCTAAAAAATAAAGATATTCCTGATTACTTTTAGTGACAATACTACCCCAATCATCCAATTCCTACTCTGAAAAAGATGTTGTCACATTCTAAAAAATAAAGATAATCCTGATTACTTTTAGTGGAATACTCCCCAATCTCCAAGCCTACCTCTGAAAAGAGGTTTCACATCTAAAAAATTAAAGTATTCCTGATTATTTTTTCTGTCAATACTACCCCAATCATCCAAGTCTATAGGAGCCATATTTTGCAGAAAACGAGGAACATTTTCAGTACTGAGGATCGCCGAGCAGGATGATGCAATTGAATATAAACTTTTGGTTTGCGGGTACAAATCGTACTCTTTCATGCTTAAGATCCTCAAAATTGCAACATACAAGCCTGAAAATGACTCCTGAATTTGGGTGCTTATATCTCTCTCATGTGGATTTTGTTATCACCAGTTTTTATTACGCAGAAAAGCAAATTCCAGACTATCCATTGATTAAAACTTCCTCATATCTCTGTTGGTTGCGGAGTTATACTCCTCTGAAAAACATGGTTGTCACATTCTAAAAAATAAAGATATTCCTGATTACTTTTACTGTCAATACACCCCAATCATCCAAAGCCTACCTCTGAAAAAGATAGTTGTCACATTCTAAAAAATTAAAGTATTCCTGATTATTTTTACTGTCAATACTACCCCAATCATCCAAAGTCTATAGGAGCCATATTTTGCAGAAAAAAGGAACATTTTCAGTACTGAGGATCGCCGAGCAGGATGATGCAATTGAATATAAACTTTTGGTTTGCGGGTACAAATCGTACTCTTTCATGCTTAAAGATCCTCAAAATTGCAACATACAAGCCTGAAAATGACTCCTGAATTTGGGTGCTTATATCTCTCTCATGTGGATTTTGTTATCACCAGTTTTTATTACGCAGAGAAAGAGCAAATTCCAGACTATCCATTGATCTAAAAACTTCCTCATATCTCTGTTGGTTGCGGAGTTATACTCCTCTGAAAAACATGGTTGTCACATTCTAAAAAAAAGATATTCCTGATTACTTTTACTGTCAATACTACCCCAATCATCCAAAGCCTACCTCTGAAAAAGATGTTGTCACATTCTAAAAAATTAAAGTATTCCTGATTATTTTTACTGTCAATACTACCCCAATCATCCAAAGTCTATAGAGCCATATTTTGCAGAAAAGAGGAACATTTTCAGTACTGAGATCGCCGAGCAGGATGATGCAATTGAATATAAACTTTTGGTTTGCGGGTACAAATCGTACTCTTTCATGCTTAAAGATCCTCAAAATTGCAACATACAAGCCTGAAAATGACTCCTGAATTTGGGTGCTTATATCTCTCTCATGTGGATTTTGTTATCGCCAGTTTTTATTACAGAGAAAGAGCAAATTCCAGGCTATCCATTGATATAAAAACTTCCTCATATCTCTGTTGGTTGCGGAGTTTACTCCTCTGAAAAACATGGTTGTCACATTCTAAAAAATAAAGATATTCCTGATTACTTTTACTGTCAATACTACCCCAATCATCCAAAGCCTACCTCTGAAAAAGATAGTTGTCACATTCTAAAAAATTAAAGTATTCCTGATTATTTTACTGTCAATACTACCCCAATCATCCAAAGTCTATATGAGCCATATTTTGCAGAAAAAAGGACATTTTCAGTACTGAGGATCGCCGAGCAGGATGATGCAATTGAATATAAACTTTTGGTTTGCGGGTACAAATCGTACTCTTTCATGCTTAAAGATCCTCAAAATTGCAACATACAAGCCTGAAAATGACTCCTGAATTTGGGTGCTTAGATCTCTCTCATGTGGATTTTGTTATCACCAGTTTTTATTACGCAGAGAAAGAGCAAATTCCAGACTATCCATTGATCTAAAAACTTCCTCATATCTCTGTTGGTTGCGGAGTTATACTCCTCTGAAAAACATGGTTGTCACATTCTAAAAAATAAAGATATTCCTGATTACTTTTACTGTCAATACAACCCCAATCATCCAAAGCCTACCTCTGAAAAATAGTTGTCACATTCTAAAAAATTAAAGTATTCCTGATTATTTTACTGTCAATACTACCCCAATCATCCAAAGTCTATATGAGCCATATTTTGCAGAAAAAAGGACATTTTCAGTACTGAGGATCGCCGAGCAGGATGATGCAATTGAATATAAACTTTTGGTTTGCGGGCAACAAATCGTACTCTTCATTGCTAAGACTACCTCAAAATTGCAACTCAGCCTAAAATGACTCCGGAATTGGGTGCTTATATCCTCTTCATGTGGATTTGTTATCGACCAGTTTTTACTTACCTAGAGAAGAGCAAAGTTCCAGACTATCCATTGATCTAAAAACTTCCTCGTATCCTCTGTTGAGTGCGGAGTTATACTCCTCTGAAAAACTATGGTTGTCACCTTCTAAAAATAAAGATATTCCTGATTACTTTTACTGTCAAATACTACACCAATCATCCAAAGCCTACCTCTGAAAAAGATAGTTGTCACCATCCTAAAAAAATTAAAGTATTCCTGATTATTTTTACTGTCAAATACTACCCCAATCATCCAAAGATCTATATGAGTCCATATTTGCAGCAAAAATGGAACATTTTCCAGTACTGAGGATCGCCGAGCAGGGATGATGCAATTGAATATAAACTTTTGGTTTGCGGGTACAAACGTACTCTTTCATGCTTAAAGATCCTCAAAATTGCAACATACAAGCCTGAAAATGACTCCTGAATTTTGGTGCTTAGATCTCTCTCATGTGGATTTTGTTATCACCAGTTTTATTACGCAGAGAAAGAGCAAATTCCAGACTATCCATTGATCTAAAAACTCCTCATATCTCTGTTGATTGCGGAGATTATACTCCTCTGAAAACATGGTTGTAAACATTCTAAACAAATAAAGATATTCCTGATTACTTTTACTGTCAATACAACCCCAATCATCCAAAGCCTACCTCTGAAAAAGATAGTTGTCCACATTCTAAAAATTAAAGTATTCCTGATTATTTTACTGTCATACTACCACAATCATCCAAAGTCTATACGAGCCAATTTTGCAGAAAAAAAGGAACATTTTCAGCACTGATGATCGCCGAGCAGGAGATGCAATTGAATATAAACTTTTGTTTGCGGGCACAAATCGTACTCTTTCATGCTTAAAGTATCCTCAAAAATTGCAACATACAAAGCCTGAAAATGACTCCTGAATTTGGGTGCTTAGATCTCTCTCATGTGGATTTTGTTATCACCAGTTTTTATTACGCAGAGAAAGAGCAAGTTCCAGACTATCCATTGATCTAAAAACTTCCTCATATCTCTGTTGATTGCGGAGTTATACTCCTCTGAAAAACATGGTTGTAACATTCTAAAAAATAAAGATATTCCTGATTACTTTTACTGTCAATACAACCCCAATCATCCAAAGCCTACCTCTGAAAAAGATAGTTGTCACATTCTAAAAAATTAAAGTATTCCTGATTATTTTACTGTCAATACTACCCCAATCATCCAAAGTCTATATGAGCCATATTTTGCAGAAAAAAGGGACATTTTCAGTACTGAGGATCGCCGAGCAGGATGATGCAATTGAATACAAACTTTTGGTTTGCGGGTACAAATCGTACTCTTTCATGCTTAAAGATCCTCAAAATTGCAACATACACGCTTATATCTCTCTCATGTGGTTTTGTTATCGCCAGTTTTTATTACATAGAGAAAGAGCAAATTCCAGACTATCCATTTATCTAAAAACTTCCTCATATCTCTGTTGGTTGCGGAGTTATACTCCTCTGAAAAACATGGTTGTCACATTCTAAAAAATAAAGATATTCCTGATACTTTTACTGTAAATACTACCCCAATCATCCAAAGCCTACCTCTGAAAAAGATAGTTGTCACATTCTAAAAAATTAAAGTATTCCTGATTATTTTTACTGTCAATACTACCCCAATCATCCAAAGTCTATACGAGCCATATTTTGCAGAAAAAAAGGAACATTTTCAGTACTGAGGAACGCCGAGCAGGATAATGCAATTGAATATAAACTTTTGGTTTGCGGGTACAAATCGTACTCTTTCATGCTTAAAGATCCTCAAAATTGCAACATACAAGCCTGAAAATGACTCCTGAATTTGGGTGCTTATATCTCTCTCATGTGGATTTTGTTATCACCAGTTTTTATTACGCAGAGAAAGAGCAAATTCCAGACTATCCATTGATCTAAAAACTTCCTCATATCTCTGTTGGTTGCGGAGTTATACTCCTCTGAAAAACATGGTTGTCA
Source organism: Heterodera filipjevi (assembly GCA_039877585.1). Taxonomy (NCBI): domain Eukaryota; kingdom Metazoa; phylum Nematoda; class Chromadorea; order Rhabditida; family Heteroderidae; genus Heterodera; species Heterodera filipjevi. Next base: position 1,491 of record JBDPZO010000206.1, on the reverse strand, counting down.
CATTCTTAAAAATAAAGTATTCCTGATTATTTTTACTGTCAATACAACCCCAATCATCCAAAGCCTACCTCTGAAAAAGATAGTTGTCACATTCTCAAAAATTAAAGTATTCCTGATTATTTTACTGTCAATACTACCCCAATCATCTAAAGTCTATACGAGTCATATTTTGCAGAAAAAAAGGAACATTTTCAGTACTGAGGATCGCCGAGCAGGATGATGCAATTGAATATAAACTTTTGGTTTGCGGGTACAAATCGTACACTTTCATGCTTAAAGATCCTCAAAATTGCAACATACAAGCCTGAAAATGACTCCTGAATTTGGGAGCTGATATCTCTCTCATGTGGATTTTGTTATCGCCAGTTTTTATTACATAGAGAAAGAGCAAATACCAGGCTACCCATTGATATAAAAAACTTCCACATATCTCTGTTGGTTGCGGAGTTATACTCCTCTGAAAAACATGGTTGTCACATTCTAAAAAATAAAGACATTCCTGATTACTTTTAGTGACAATACTACCCCAATCATCCAATGCCTACCTCTGAAAAAGATGGTTGTCACATTCTAAAAAATTAAAGTATTCCTGATTATTTTTACTGTCAATACTAGCCCAATCATCCAAAGTCTATACGAGCCATATTTTGCAGAAAAAAAGGAACATTTTCAGTACTGAGGAACGCCGAGCAGGATAATGCAATTGAATATAAACTTTTGGTTTGCGGGTACAAATCGTACTCTTTCATGCTTAAAGATCCTCAAAATTGCAACATACAAGCCTGAAAATGACTCCTGAATTTGGGTGCTTATATCTCTCTCATGTGGATTTTGTTATCACCAGTTTTTATTACGCAGAGAAAGAGCAAATTCCAGACTATCCATTGATCTAAAAACTTCCTCATAACTCTGTTGGTTGCGGAGTTATACTCCTCTGAAAAACATGGTTGTCACATTCTTAAAAATAAAGTATTCCTGATTATTTTTACTGTCAATACTACCCCAATCATCCAAAGTCTATACGAGCCATATTTTGCAGAAAAAGAGGAACAATTTTCAGTACTGAGGATAGCCGAGCAGGATGATGCAATTGAATATAAACTTTTGGTTTGCGGGTACAAATCGTATTCTTTAATGCTTAAAGATCCTCAAAATTGCAACATACAAGCCTGAAAATGACTCCTGAATTTGGGTGCTTATATCTCTCTCATGTGGATTTTGTTATCACCAGTTTTTATTACGCAGAGAAAGAGCAAATTCCAGACTATCCATTGATCTAAAAACTTCCTCATTAAAGGCAAATTTTAAATACTAATTATTTAAAATGCATATTTTATATTTATTAAATATAAATAATTTGATAATTTTATTAAATAAAATTTTATAAAAATTTATATTTGTTTTTAAGGAAAAGAATATGTTTTTTCGACATTTAAGAGTAGAAAAACGAACATTCAACTAATGATTGCAGAAAAATTAAATATTATTTAT
>JBDPZO010000205.1:0-47370 GCA_039877585.1 Heterodera filipjevi | reverse complement strand
ATATGAATATAGAGATGGGGTTGTGCAATGGTACTAGAATGATAATTGAGGAATTGCAGCCTAATTTAATTGTGTGTAAGATCTTGAATGGTGATAAAGCCAATCAAATAGTTTATATTCCCAGGATCACGCTTTGTTGTTCTGAGGAATACCCATTTGATTTGCATAGACACCAATTCCCATTGGTGTTAGCTTTTGCAATGACTATTAATAAAGCACAAGGACAAACTCTTGAAAAAGTTGGAATAGATTTAAGGAAAGATGTTTTTAGCCATGGGCAATTGTATGTGGCTCTTTCGAGAGCAAGAGATTGGAAAAAGTTGAAAATCAAATTAGATAATTGTAATTTACAAAGAAGCGTGAAGAATGTTGTTTACAAAGAACTAACAGACAATGATGATTAGAAAAACAATAAAAAGAAAAACATCACAAAATGGGTTTTATAAATCGGTAAGTTAATCGCTGCTCGAGGGGTGAGTGGCGTGCAACAGTGAGGTGTTAATTTACGTTCAAAAAGGTTTTTATAGAGAGCAAAAATTTTGTTACAAACACGTTGAAATTGATCAAACACCAGTGAATACAAAATGAATCTCAAAACCGGGTAATTAAAAAAAACACAATGGAATGGAAACAATTGGGGATACCCTATTTATTCGACTTTTGGTTTTCTAAGAAATTTGTAAAGAACGGGCGCCAATGAAAGAGCAGCGAAAAAGGCAAGGAGAGCAACTGAGCCCCAGGACCAGAGACATTGGCATGGTCATCATTTGAAGAGTGGTGCCGGCCTGAATAACAGGAAACTCGGCGCGAGCAACTCCTGTGATGCAAAAAAACAATTGTTGAAATAACAAAGCTCAAAAAAAGTAGAAACAGCCAAAGTGCCTAGAAAGAAGGGACGACGGGAACATCGACGATGGGACTGGCTAAATTGATGACCAATTGGGCAAAATGGGAGTGACACGCAAAAACACAATATAATTAACAGATGGTCAGCTTGTTTTTGGACCTGAAATTAGCAAAAGGCAAATAAAGGAGAATGATAAACCATTAATGTGAAGAAAAATCGAAGGACATGGCCGAGTTCAAAGCCGAGTTGGAGGCAGAGAATCCGGGGGAGACGGAACTGATTGAGAAGAGTGAGTGGTGAACAAAATGGGGACTATGTGTCGATTGGAGAGCATAATACCAGGGGATTTTTCAGTCAACAAAGAAAGACTTATATTCGTTCCCAAAATCAATTAGGAAATATTCGCTATGGCATACATTAGGTTCCATTTCGACTATGCCAAAAAGGGAATAGTCAAATGCCATTTGTTGTCTTGGCAGATTTTATGCAAACGATGTTGGCATTGTCTTCTTCATCTGCCGAACGAACCACCGATTTACTGGACAATTTGAACATCGGCATGGACAACCTCGAGCAGCAAATTATCCATCCCCTGAGGCCTTTCGTTCCGATGGCGGTGGAAAATTTAAACGGCGATGAAGAAAGGTAAATAAATCGGTCAAAACCTAAATGAAAGAAACATTAGAGGTATTTATTCAGCAGAACATCAACGGAATTGGACATAATTCCGAAGGGCCAACGAACGCAACACATTGAAGAATTCCGAATGCCCGCCGCTCTTTTGAATGTTGGCACAAGAGGGAGGGGAGGGCATAGAAGGGGCTAACGACCAATGCTTAAGCATCAATATTCTCATAAATTCAATTCCTTTTTAGCGTCGTCCGTCCCTTGCGGAAGGGCCAACGACCAGCAGCAGTGCCTCGTTGGTCGCTTATGATGAGGACATTTTCGATGCCGAAATGGCACCCCCTGCGAAGGTGGTGGTTCGGTCCGTGCAAAAATTAAGGCATTTCTGAACAGAGGCTAAAGCCGACCCAAACGCCACGTTTTCCGATACAAACTGGCGCAATTCAACCGCATGATTTGGTTTCTATGGAGCACCAAAGTAAAACTGATATACAAATATTCACAATCTTAATTAATTATCCAGGAGAGGTAATGCAATGATTCTGGTCCAACGGACACTTAACGGTCCTTTTTAACTGTTTGCAGACTTTTTGTTTTAATATATTTGGTGACGGTGAATTTTACAATCGTTTTATGTTCTTTTCTCTTCAGGGCTCGGCTTCGTCCATCTCAACAATTTCGACACCGTACCCGAGCACTTCGTCAGCAAAAATTGACTTCGATGGCGCTGAATTGGGCCCCGCTGCTGGTGTACCCCTTTTGGTTCCGCACCAGGCGCGACAGCCGTCCCTCGCTCGAATGCCCTTGTTGGCCGGCGTACAAGCGAGCAGACATGGAAGGCCAAGAAAGTGGGTTATTTTATCGAAAATATACATGCCAAGTCAAGTTTAGGCTAACCAAGAAAGTTGAGCAAATGTTAAACGAAGGGACCGTGCGAGTGACGGGCCCTCTTCGAGCGGAAGGCATGGGTCGAACACCGTCGAGAGCAAATGTACGAAGACCTAATATTGCCTGACAAATGTGTTTATGGGTTAATCTATTCAGTCGCTAACGCGCAATCGGGCTTTCCAAATGGGCATTAAGCGAATAAGACGACGCAGGAAAGTCTATGGAGAGGAGGGAATGACGGCGGAAGAACTCGAAGAGCCTGTGGAGGACGAAGACAGTTACAGTTACCAGGACGAAGAGGAGGAAGAAGCAGAGGATGAAGGGGACGGAGAGGAAGAAGCGGACGACAACAAAACCTGGTGCATATGCAAACAGGTCGAGGGTGGAAGCAGGGAACTTTTTGGTAAAATAACGGCAACTTTTTCAGAGATCGCATGGAAAAATGGTTGCATGTGACAACAGAAATGTCGTTTTATTGTTTTACTAAATGCGCATTATATTAAGAATTTAGTGTCCGTTCGAATGGTTTCACTATGAATGTGTGGGCATAACCCAGGTATATCAACACTAATTTAATTGAAATTATTCTTTGCTTCTGTTTGACAGGAACCTCGGGGGGAGTGGTACTGTCCGACATGCAAAATGCAACGGAGCGGTGCAAGACCAAGATCGTCGTCCTCGTCGGATTTGACGCATGAGGAAAAAAACCGATGAATGTAACATATAGCAAAAATAAGAATTATCTTTCATTCATTTTACACAGTAAAAATAAGAATTTATCGTTCATTCATTTCCAAGCACAAAGGAACGTTTAAAGCGTTGTTCTAATAGAATTCTGAATTTTGTAGCTTTCTTTTGTAGGCTGGGTTCCACAGATGGAGTATCTGGAAGTAGTTAGACGATGGGATTGAAGCTGATACTTGTAGCGAATTGTGACTGCGTAAATCATTTTTTATCGTAACATAGACTAATTACAAAATCACAACTCCTTTCTTAAATGAATTTTCGCTCTTTGTTAGTCTCAGTCTTTGTGATTCCGGCAATATCGACCCTGATTTTTCTGAAAATTCCGGACCAGTCCAACCCATACTTCAAATTAATTAGCGCTGACAAACCCCCCCCCCCCCCCCAAACCAAAAAATGATTAAATCAACCTATTTGAATCGAAATTTCTTCCCTTTGGGTGAAGCAGGGTTTTTTCGGATTATTGAATCTAGTTTGTGAAAACAAGGCATTCTCAAAATGACATTAAACAAACCTTCAATGTTTGCAAAAAGTAGCGATAATGTGGATGACAGGAAATTACTGCTCGCCAATATGTCCTTGAAAAAGTCATCCGGAACTATCTTCATTTGAAAGTGAAGTACTGCAAATAATTCATTGAAGAACTCTGGATGTGATTGGAGAGCGGACGTACAACTGCAGACCAAATGAATCAGTCTTTTCCATTGGTCGAAGCCTTCGTAAACCTAGAATGTGCTTCATTAAGTTAACTTTGGTTTTTGGAACTCAATTTCTGTTCAAAATATGGTAATTTTAATTCCCACCTGTCCTATGAGGAAAACAATGAAGGCAAAATGGAATTCTGCAAGAATTTCGCGATAATTACCGCCCAATGAGCTGAGACATTGAAGGAGCCTTTCGGAACTGTCAATGCCGGCTCTTCTCAAATTTGTATCGGCCAACTTAAGGCAATGAAAAACTCGAATTAGTAGTAATGAAAGTGTGAGCTACAACTAAAGCCATAGTTTTGTCAAAGACCCGCAGGTATATTCGGTTAATTTCCTTTAAATTAGCAATTCTGTGACAAAAATCGAAGTAATTCAAATATTATCTTGAAAGCAAAGACCAACGCTGCAAGCTTAATTATTCCAATGCAATCAAAGCTTGAAGTATTCCGCCTTTGACATGGGAACGTGTTGGAATTCCGCCCCATTTTGGTCAATATTAACGCTTCTCCGCATTTTCCTTTCCTTTGCCTCTGTCAATCATCGTAACTTACACTGATCTGCGGTATTTGCGTGAAGTGCAGTTTTGCCTCCTCACTTTCGCTCATTAACGGAAGTCCGCCTTCGTCTGTAAATCGAATGCGCCCGCGGTGTTCTCTGTCCACAATCGAAAGGCCGAGGGGGTTCGCCCTAAAAAGAAAAGAGGAATGCTTAATACTTCGGCCGAAGTTCAATTTTCACCAATTTCTTCTCCAGTTCCGCCTCTTGAGTGACCATTTCATTTTGAGAGGAAATGCGTCCGAGCGCATTTGAGGGGGAAAGACGATGAACGGATTTTGGAGTAATGTACGACGAAAGGGAAAGCCAATTGCGATAGTCTGAAGAAAACGCATATTGAAAAAAGCAAAACAAAGGATTGTAGCAAATAAACACAATAACCAAAAATTCACTATTATAATACACCTGCGAATGGATAAACGCCCAAACATCGGTCGATGTTTTTGAGATTTGCACGGAGACGACCCAACTAAAGAACAAAAAAAAAATGTATGAAATGATATTATTCAATATTGATTTATACAATGTTCAGTTCCCATCTTGACAATGTGTACTAAATTACCCAAACATACCTCAACTTGGTCGGACTTTTCGTCCATCACCAAATCTTCCTTTTTATTGTCCCATCTCCTCAAAATGATTTCGCGTTGACAAAAATTATGGAAAAATGCAATCCGAGGCGCACCCGGCACACTGAAGTTGAGCAATTAAATAAGGGAACAAATAAAAAGGGAAACACCTAAAATAAACGAAATGCACACCGGGAGGGATCATCTGAAGAAGTGGGAATTAATGTAAAGAAACAGGCTAAATTTGATTATTCACTTTCATTCCGAGAAAATTTGGGCCAACAGTCCACGAACGGTAATCCATGCCAAACTCACAGCCAACTGGGAAATCTTTGAAGACCTGTATAAAAGTGCATTTCCCATTATTAATAAAGAAAGAAAGTCAACTGACCAACACTCCGCCATTTTCGAACAATTCCAACGCTAATTCTTGTGACATTTCTCCGGTCCGAAAAACATTTTGTAATTGCGACGAATCCATTGGCAAAAATATAAAAAGTAAAAACAAATTACAATCGAAGAAATTATTTTTGAACATAAGACAACTTCACAAGGTGTTAATTTACGTTCAAAAAGGTTTTTATAGATAGAGCAAAAATTTTGTTACAAACACGTTGAAATTGATCAAACACCAGTGAATACAAAATGAATCTCAAAACCGGGTAATTAAAAAAATAACAATGGAATGGAAGAAACAATTGGGGATACCCTATTTATTCGACTTTTGGTTTTCTAAGAAATTTGTAAAGAACGGGCGCCAATGAAAGAGCAGCGAAAAAGGCAAGGAGAGCAACTGAGCCCCAGGACCAGACGACATTGGCATTGGTCATCATTTGAAGAGTGGTGCCGGCCTGAATAAACAGGAAACTCGGCGGAGCAACTCCTGTGATGCAAAAAAACAATTGTTGAAATAACAAAGCTCAAAAAAAGTAGAAACCAGCCAAAGTGCCTAGAAAGAAGGGCACGACGGGAACATCGACGATGGGACTGGCTAAATTGATGAACCAATTGGGCAAAATGGGAGTGACACGCAAAAACACAATATAATTAAACAGATGGTCAGCTTGTTTTTGGACCTGAAATTAGCAAAAGGCAAATAAAGGAGAATGATAAACCATTAATGTGAAGAAAAATACTTAAGCTTAAGATACGGATTTGTCAACAAATCTTACTTCAATTTGCCATTGGACAATTTTCAGGGAAATAATGCATCATCAGACTCCGTCCGAACATTTGTGAAAGAAAGTAGCAAACGGTCGCACCGGCGGCCGAACAGAGACAGACGAGAGCTAACGCCAGCGGAAAGGAGAAGAGATAACCGGACAAAATGGTCAAGAAGATGGAACGGGGATGGCGAAGGATTGGAGTCTGGACGAGAAATGCAAAATGTATTCGAAGGATAAAAACTGTAAATGAACATCAAATAAATGGCAGCGACGCCGGAAAGAACGGTGTAAAAATGCTGGTCTTTGTAACGGATAAGCACAAGTCCAAGCCGTTTTGCATCGTCGAGTGTCTGCGGGTATCGGAAATGTGTTCGTTCATCCCTTAAAAATCAAAATTTAAAAATTGTGTTGGCCATTTTATGGAATAAAACTTACGGCCTCAGTTCAGGAAAACGCATGTAAATGGTCAGAAGAGCGGAAACATAAAGAAAAACAACGGAAATGAGCGCAAGCATTCGAGTACTTATCACGGAAACAGTCATTCTTAAATACAATAAAATTTTTCGCGCCCAAACACAAAAGTTATTAATATTTCAAGTTTTGAGTTTATAATTAGGGTGAGTCTATAATTATGGAATAGCAAATTTGGCAAAATTTCGGGAAAATATGCATATAAAATTTTCTTCTACACTTTCTGATTTTTTTGTCTTTTTTAATATTATTAGGAAAGGGTATGTGTGGTAAAAATCAGCTCAACAGTTCATGGAAAGTAGGGCCTTTTGTTCAGAGTGGAGAATGGGTAATATGTATTTGGCCCAATCGAACACCAATCCTAGTTGAACGGAAAACCCTTGAACGGAAAACCCATATAAATCCATTTTAATAAAACTGAGATAATTCGTTAAAAAATGGGGCAACTTGCGTTGGGTTGTTTGTTTATGGATTTTTAGTACATATGTATATGGCCCTTTTCTCGTGCGTACAATTTTTCGCCCTATTAATATTCAACAACAAAAAAAAAAAGATTAAACAGACAGATTACAACTTAATTCAGCATTTTGTCCCTCTTTTCGAGCGAATAACATTGATTTTTGCTGAAATTCGACTTATATAATCCTTAATATTATTAAGCTGATATTTTTCTTTCTATTATTCGCATGTCCGATTCCATCAGTAAAAACCTTTCTCTATTGTTTATTCCGGAAAAAGATGAAGAAAATGGCAACATCAACGAAATATCTGCTACCATTTCAGCAGGGGTCCATTTTAAAAAATTATTTATCCAATTTGAAGTCCCTTTTCAGCCCAATTCTCTGCCGTCGTATAAACGAATTTCGTCCGAACTTTGGCTGTTAATCTTTCGCAATTTGGAAAGAAATGACTTGGACAGTTGTGAGAATGTTTGCGTTTGGTGGCACGAAATTATCCGTCACAACGGCAAATACCTTCCCGGCAGAGAGATTGACTACATCATCTTCTCATCCAAAAGGGCTTTTTCGATGGTAATGCCGAAGCAATAATTTAGGACTGCGTTATTGGAATTTTGAAATTGTGTTATGGGCTTTCCGTTTCGCCTGGCTTTACTTTACTGAGAAACATTCGCTTAATCAGATACGGCAGGGTTTTTCATTTGCTTTGACAATTTAATTCAGGTTCTTAGCAGCGGCAATCTTGTCAAAATGTATCGCTTCGACAAATATTTCACTTTGCGGTGCCTTTCTTTGTCTCTTTTTCTGCCCTTTTTTGTCCAATGCCCAACTCTTTGTCAGTGGTACTCTCCTACCCGTCGACCATCCCTCTTTCATGACAATGCGGACGTATCGGCGCAGCCGAATCGGATGTAAGCCGCCTCCGGGCAGCAATCAGCTGCGACTGTTCATCGACGAACTTCGCACGTTGACAAACGGAGTGGGCGATGGAGGTTCGTCGTCGTCTAACGGAAGAGACGAGGAAGGGACCCAAATCGGGAAGTTCGGCGGCGTCGACGCGATCGGATTGCACTACCCACACTTTGTCAAAAAGTAATTCGACCGCGTATAATGACACAAAATTGATTGATTGATCGTTAAGGACGCCATACAAAATCATGACGCCTCCGTCCACCTTTTTTGTGAAACTCAACAGATTATTACGCAATTTGGACCATATCAATTTCATAGTATTTCAGGTAATATACAAAAAATTGCTGTCTATTTAATGTTTTTAAATCCTTCAATAGTCGACGAAAGAACAAGATGGGATTAGAGAGAAAAAGGCCTTATCAAAATGAGATTTCCTAGGACAGCAAAGATCTCCCTCCCTTTCAGACATTCTCTCTTACTGATGCCTTTGTCGAGAGATTCATTCATTTCATTGAGCCAAAGATTGTCGCAAATGGTGTGTGTGTGTGTGCGCGTTCCTATTTCCCGTTTTAAATTTCTCAATTACCGATAGATGTTCGGCTGATTCGGTTCAAACTCGGAAAAACTCATCATCGGGCCATCCGTTTTTTTTTCGGCGCCATATTGGGAAATAAACATGTTTTGGACAGGCTTCCATCAACTGGTCTTACGACGATGATAAACTGGGAATATTAGAGATTGTTTTGTCGTACTTTCAATTTTGAAATTCCATTTTGTGAATTCTTTTAGAAGGGATCTTCTCTCGGTCCTCTTTTATAGTTTCTATTCAGCTTTACTTTCTTATTGTATTTTTTCCGCCACAACCTGATTGTACAATTATTTTAAAATAAATTTTTTATTTTCACAGTGCCTTTCATTAATAATAAGCAAAAAAAAGGGGAGCACAGTTGAATTTAAAGCATTTTTTGTGCTTTTCGTCCTCTTAAAAACAGTGAGTACAAAAAGGGATATAAATCTTCAAAAAAAAACTCAAGCAGTAAAAAGGGACTGTCTCCTCTTCCTCGTGTTGTACACAACATCCTCGGCTCCTCCGTCGCTCGACTGCGGTATCCATGACGGCACTTTCCGCTTCAGCAATGATGGTTCGTCAGAACCCTCGGCATTAATGCCAAATTCGTACTCAAAAATGCAGAGGATTGTCCGCAATTGGTCGTAATTGAGCAAATTGTCCGGCAGAAGTTCCATTATTGGCTTCATCCGAATTATGTCTTAATTTTTGAATATAAATATACCAAATATAAAAAGGACGGACCTCGTCTGTTTTCCTCCACTTTTTGATACACTATTTGGATCAAATTGGCACTGATGCCGAGTACATCCAAATGGACAGGAAGGCCTTTCCGGACGGCGGAATTCAAATGATTTGCCATTGTTCCGGCAGTCATTTTGAAGCGAGTGCCCAACTCAGCAAGTGAAATCCGTCCCATCAAATGTGCCATGTACGAATTGCGTTCGGACGGAGTCAGCTGCTCATGGATTGTTCCTTCCAACTCCAAAGGCAATTCGCCACCGGTGGAGCCAAACTGATCGGATGGCACATTGTTGGAGGAACAAAATGCGGAAACCAACGGCAAAATTTGAGCCGAGAACTGATGCCGACGCTGTTCGGGGAATCCTTCCACTTTGGCAAGACTTTGTTCGCTGAACTCAATGAAAATGGAGGGTAAGGAAGAGAGAAGCCTTTAAATCCCTTTCCGACTTTGTTGGACGAACTCTCAACAATTCCTCCACGACAGTGTTGCTGAAGACGGAATTGGCAGCACAGTCCATTTGGACGGAAAGCTCATAACGAAGATTTTCAAGTTCTTTGCGCAGTTCAGGAAGCTGAAAAGAATTCTCAATTCAAAAGAATTAGGACACGAAAAGATGGCAGAAAAGGACCTTTTCATATGTTTCAACATTTGATGAGGTTGAATTGGAGACCAACGAAGGATAGAAAGTACAATCTTTGTATGTTCGTCCTTTTATTTCGTTCAGTCTCCTGTATTAAAAAAAAATTTGGTCCAACCCAAAAGAAATTGCATATTATTTATATGATCTTTTACTTTTCAGAGAAGATTTGCACAACTGCTGTTTTGTTCGGTATTCCATGGTTCTCTGACGGTTTATTGTTAAGAATGGTCTGCAAATATTCAGTTGGAATGAGTTCCAATTGCTAGAAATGTTTATTTAAAATTAGATTTAAAGTAAATTGTTCACTTTAGCCCCGCTGCTCAGCCATTCAATCGCTTTTGGTGCTAAATTGGTCAAATAGCAGTACTGGGCGAACGTGGACTTGGATTCGGACAGATAGCCATTGTTGCGCAGCAATTTGCCGAATTCCATCCACCAGGTGTCGGATTTGTTTTGGCCACTTCCGTACAGTTCATGGCCAAGAAGGCCTCTGCTCTTCAGAAAAGGGAGAAGAGACTTCTAAAAATATTATAAATTATCCTAACTCTAAAAATTTGATCATTACATTTTCACTTCCTCGCAGAAAATCAATTGGTTTTTTCAGTCCACTCCGTCCATTGAAAAGTTCTAACGCATTGAATAGTTTTTTGGCCTCCTCTCCAAAATCGACCGATATCTGCTCCCCATAACTCGTCGAGTCGCGCCCTCCAAATTGAACTCGTTTTTTGCAATTGTCACAGCAGTCGGCATTTGGCACGTCCGGGTGTTGAATGGAATTGTCAAAATAGGATAAAATCAGGTAGCGACGGCAACTCGTAGTCGTCAAAAATTGTTCCATCCGACGGAGCATTTCCAATTTGTGATTTTCGTATTCCCGCGACAGATTGTTCTTCATAATTCGATGCCTGTCATTGAAAGATGATGTAACCAACTTACATAATTTTAATTGGTATAAGTCACTTTTGCATTATCATGTCATTGCCGGCGTAAAAAATCATACATCGGCTGGGGAATCCATCACGGCCTGCCCGACCAATTTCCTGGTAATAACTCTCAATTGATCCTGGCGCTGAATTGGTTACACATTTGGCATTGTGACGAATTATCGGTCGGCCTTTTGCTCTCTCTTACATCCGAAATGAATCACTCGTCGGACGTCTTTTTTGTCAATGCCCATTCCGAATGCAATGGTCGCAATGCATGTGCTCGCCTTGTCTGTCACAAAGTCCTTATGTGCCTTATTACGCTGAGTAGTGGTCATGCCGGCATGGTAACCAGTGGCACGTACACCGACGCCAAAAATGTAAGGGCATGAAATATCGCAAATGTTCCCCCCCCCCTCGTCTGCTCACTTCTGAGTTGTCGGGTCAGTTGGTTGACATGTTCTCGGGTCTGACAATAAATAATGGTTGAACCGCCGAAATTCGGTCCCATTTTCGGGTCATCCTCGAGAAGCCTTTCCAAGTCATTCTGCACACTTTTTTCAAAACTAAAATTCACTTATTTTTTAGCTTATTGAATATCATTTCCACCTTAATGCTTGGGTTCGTTTTTGCACTTCGATAAACAAATTTTTCCTTTAAAAGTATTTGATTAAACATAAAACTCAAAAACTAATTCGCGAAATTGCCTGTCAAAAGCGGACAATGTCACTTTGGGATTCTTCATGCGCAGATTTTGGACGATGTCATTCCTCACTGGCTCGGTGGCCGTAGCCGTTAAAGCCATGACCGGAATACCCGTCAAAATGTTACGAATGTCGGCAATTTGGCGATAGCCCGGCCTGAACTCGTGGCCCCATTGGGAAATGCAGTGTGCCTCATCAACTGCGAGCAGTCCAACATCTTAAACAAAAATGAATGTTAGCTTAACACGCATTTATCCAATTTTTGTTAAATAAAACTCATACATTCGTGGATTTTCCGTATGAATTCCGGGGTCGACTGATACGCTTCGGGTGTTATGTAAAGAATTCGAAGTCGGCCCCTTTTTATCGATTCGAAAATCGTCTCTCTCGACTGAGTACCGCCTAAATATGCAGCATCAACGCCGGCATTCCTAAACATTTGGAAAGTGAACTCCTCAATGACATTAAATTCCCACTCGAGGGCATTCACTTGGTCCTCCATCAAAGAAATGAGTGGTGAAACGACCAAAGTGAGGTTTTTCTGAATGAGTGAAGGCAATTGGTAGCACACACTTTTCCCATAGCCTAAAAAGAAACAAATTAAAAAACAAATAAATTGTTTTAAAAATGACCGGTGGACAGAACGACCAATTGGTCGCGTTTGCGCAAGGCCGCTTCGATGATTTCGCATTGTAAAGGGCGGAAGCGCGAGTAACCAAAGAACTTTTTCAACAATTCTAAGCTTAGTTCAGAAGGAATGGCATGAGAAGGGAGATTTTCATCCGAGTCGAAAAATGCCGGCGACGGTGGCACGAAATCACGCGTACACATTGAAGCCTTAATTTATTAGATTTTTAGCTTTTTTTAAAAATTTACAATTGGAAAAAAAAATGATTGGTTCTCGCCTCTTCGCCGCTTGTCCCATTTGCTTTGTCATTAATCAAAAATAAATGGTCTACAGTTTCATCGTAGAAATCATCGTCAAGAGGCAGTGAAAAACTCATGTTGTACAATACGAAAAGAAAATGCTGAAAATTGAATGTTGTGATCTCTTTGAAATTTTTTTTGAGATGATAAAATAACAGTAATTAATGAATAGAAGCGCTACTTGTAGATCATTAAATGGGTCATTTTAGTCAAAGGGTCGCTTTAGTAGAAGATTAAAAATTAATTTAAAATTTTTAAAGGCAGTAAACTTCAAGAAAATTGTTTTTCCAAAAAATTTTTGATGAATTATTAATAAAGACAGGATTTTAGGTTTTTTATGTGCTAAAATTGGTACTTATATAGTTTACGGCAGCAAAAAAAAAATTTTTTTTTCTAAATTCAAAAAGAAATTAAAAAACTCTTCCTAGGGGTTTTAAGGGTCGCTGATCACGAATATGCCATCCATTTTGACTAAATCCGAACCCTTGACCCGAATTCGAACAAAAAGTCGAAAATTTTTAAAATTTTAGATTTAGATTTTGCATCTTAAAATGACTAAAATACATGGAATTCAGCCAAAAAGCATAATGTCAATTCGATATTGTTATTAAAAAGATTTTTGGCCTTAAAATCCAAAAAAAAATTTCGAACAAAAAGTCGAAAATTTTAAAAATTTTAGTTTTCGATTTTATAACTTAAAATGACTTAAATACATGGAATTCAGCCAAAAAACATAATGTCAACTTAATATTGCTATTTTAAATATTTTTGGCCTTCAAATCAAAAAAAAAATTTTTTATTTCTTTTCGACTTTTTGTTGGAATTCGGGTTAGGGGTTCGGATTTAGTCAAAAAGGATGGCTTATTCGTGATCAGCGACCCTGAAAACCCTAGGAAACAGTTTTTTAATTTCTTTTTGAATTTAGAAAAAAAAAATTTTTTTTTTGCTGCCGTAAACTATATAAGTACCCTAAAATTTGCAATATCAATAATCAGGAGAGCTGTATCAAAATTCGAACAAAAAGTGGAAAATTTTAATTTTCTCTAAGTGGCTTTTATCGGACAAACTCCCACTCGTACGGGTCCAACTCGTACGACCCCGACTCGTACGGGTACCCCGACTCGTACTTAGTTCCCCAACTCGTACTTAATTCTAAAATCGAATGAAAACGAAGGGCAAAAAGTGAATTCGGGGGTTTTCGGGGTCGCTGATCACGAATATGGCATTAGTTTTTGCCAATTCCTACCCCCAGACCCGAACTCGAACAAAAAGTCGAAAAATTTTAATTTTTTCTAAGTCGCTTTTATCGACAATAATGTTCGAGAATATCTGTTCAAAGCTTTATGATCTGTTTTTATGGGCTTTAAGTAGGTTTTTGGACAAAAAAAAAATTTTTTTGTGAAAAATACAATGCACGATTTTGTTCGAATTCGGTACCCAAAAAAACAAAATGACATTATTCCAAATCGAATCTGGCCTGTTGGAGTAATTTGATGGGCAAAAGCGACTTAGAAAAAATTAAAATTTTCAACTTTTTGTTCTAATTTGGGTCCGGGGTTCGGAAACTAATGCCATATCCGTGATCAGCGACCCCGAAAACCCCCGAATTCACTTTTTCCCCTTCGTTTTCATTCGATTTTTAGAGTAAAGTACGAGTCGGGGTTTTTTAACATTCGAATTTGAGTGGCCTTATGTTTTGCGTTAAAAAAAAGTTTAAAAATAAATTTTGTTTTTTAGTTTGGTTAGATTTTGCATTGAAAAAAACAGTCTTAAAGAATCTGTTTTTGTTTGTATCTTTTTTATTTGTGTAATATTCGCTTTGATAGGCTGAAAGGGCATTCAACCGCTAGTTTATTCAAAGGATTAGAAACACATAAAATGGCTCGATTAACAAACATCAAATATTGGTAGCGTTTTTGCTGCAACACGTGGGGATGCAATTATACGGCGTAAGTTTGGGTCGAATTTGGGAAGAGTAGTAAGTGGACGAATTGCTTTAATCCAAAGCGTTATTTTTCTTTTTAGTTCTTTTGACGATAAGAATCCGCTCAACCGGTCAGTGAATCATCAGTGATCAATTGATTGGAATTGGGGTTTTGCATTTTGTTCATATTATATTATTGTGTGTGCTTCGATTTTATTTTATGTTGTTTCTAATTAATAAATATTATTTGGTTTGGTTTTTCCCCTTTTGACTTGAAAAGCTTTGTTCTTCGTTCGATTGATCTATTTGTTTTGGTTGTGTTGGACCCGGCCCCGTATCGCGTGGCGCTCCAGGTCTACAGCTGAGTAAGCTCTTAGCCGGTTGTTTTTTTTTGTAAAGGGTCGGCTTGTTTGATTCAATTCAAAGTCGAGTTCGCCGTTGCTTTTGCCCAAGGACTGGGGAAACAAATAATTTGTTGTGCTCAAAGTTGTAGCTTTTGAAGGGGTCAGGACAGAGATGATTTTTATTGAAATGATGGTTTGATGATTTTCGGGATTTTTTTGAAAAATAAACATTTTATAATGGCCCCTTTTAGGCAAAACCCATTAGCAAATCAGACCAAAATTTTCAAAATTTTTCCAGTTGGCGTCTGTCGGCACCTACGACTCCCACCCCTTTGATTTAAAAACTGATGCTTTTTGCCAGCACTTTTGGAAATTTTCATCTGGCAGCCCTGTTGTTAATTGTAGTAGAGACCGGACGGGACCGGTGCCCCGGCGGGATTTTCCCGGGGGTCCCGCTCCCGTTCCCGGGTTTTTATGGGAAATTACCGGGAGCGGGGGTCCCGGTAAAACGGGGGATTGCCCCGGGAGTCCCATTTGGGCTTTCTAATGATACCAAATTTGTTTTGGTCTGACGAGTCTAAATACCCTAAAAAGGGGTCTAAACGATTTTTTTTTGGCATTTTTTGCAAAAGAATGAACAAATGAATATAATTAAATAAAGGCAATGGACAACGGTGTCAATGGTGTAGTGGTTAGTGTGTTTGCTTTCCTCGACCACAGAGGTTCGGGTCCCGAGGTCCGAAAAAATTTTATTCATTATTTTTTTCTTTTTTTGTTGTTTTGAATATTAAGTTATTTTTATTAAATAAATAATATATACCTATATTAAAATTTTTTTTTTTTTATTAATTTTTTTAATAAAATGTATAAGTAATATTATTATAAAAATTTCGTTTTATATTATTTTTTTTGACCTTTTTGAAGGAAAATTAAAGATCACAAATATAAAAAAAGGATTAATAAATAAAAAAGCTCGCAAAAAAGGCACCAAAAATCGCGAAAAAAAGCGCCTAAAAAAGGCACTAAAGTTCCAATAAAGGCACGAAAATCCCGAAAAAGGCATTTAAAAATTTGGAATGCACATTTTTCCTGCCGTTTTAATGCCGAAAAAAATTTTTAAGCAACTTTTTTAGTCAAAACCACATAGAAAAACAGTTTTTTCTCTAACACAAAAACAAGCGAAATATTGGGAAATTTTAAAAAATAAAAAATATTTTTTTGCGAATTTATATTTCGATAGTAAAGCAAATTAAATTAAAATAATAATATTAAATAATAAGAAGAAAGAGAAACAAAGAGAAAAAAAAAGGAGCGACAATTTTAATTAGAGACCGAACAGAAAAGTCAGTCGGATCGAAACCGAAAAGGCTGAAATTTTTTCGGTCGGGTTTTTTCCCAAAAAACAAACCAAACCGAAAAAATTGTAGTTTTTTTAGGCTTTTAAGAATTTTGTACTTTTATTTCTAAATTCGACATAAACCATTTGTATGAAAAGTAAATGATCAATCAAGTGGCGATAGTTCGACGCTGGGAAAATTTTAGAAAATTTTAGCGTTTTTGGTAACAATCTTGACAAAAAATGACCAATTTTTAAGGATATTTAAGAGAAATATTTGAGAAAACCTACGCGAATGGGTGCCGGTAGTGCTGTGCGGGATTCCGGTTCCCGACTCGGAAAATTTCCCGGGTTTTTCGTATTCCCGTCCCGGTTCCCGGGGATTGTTTCCCGGATTTCGGAAAATTTTTACACTGTTAAAGATAGTTTTGAGGTCAAAGACAGAAGAAAGACATCACGATTAAAGATAATTTTTATTTTCGAAATTTTATTTATATTTAAATTTGCGGTGCAATGCGCCGAATAGTGCCGATAGGCGCCACCGTGGGAGATTTTGAAATTTATGGCCGATTTGTGAACATATTTTTCTCAAAATAAATAATTTTTCTTATTTTGAAAAATTCCAAAAGGTTCAATGTCCGGGTTCCAATAGCAATGCCGGGAAAATTTAAAAATTGGGTGTATTTTGATAAGAGACCGGACGGGAACGGGGCCCCGGCGGGGATTTCACGGGGGCCCCGTTCCCGTTACCGGGTTTTCATGGAAAGTACCCGGGATCGGGGGCCCCGGCAAAACGGGGATTTTTGCCCCGGTTTCCCCGTTCCCGGGTCCCCGCCAGTCCCCGTTCCCGTTCCCGGCCCGGTCAATTTCAAATTTCCTAGCCGGCGCCTAACGGCCCCGCCGAACCCTTCGCCGGAACCCTAAGATTTTTCGAAAAATTTTGAAAGTTGATGAAAACTATTCATTAAAATATGGAGGGTTTTAAACTTAATTTTGGGATCAAATAAGTCGAGATACAGAAAATGCTTACCGGAAAAAAGAAAATTCGCAAAAAAACAAAATAATTTGGCGAAAAATACACATAATGAGGGAAAGAGAGAGAGGAGAGAAAGAAAAAAAGAGGAAAGTACAAAGAGAGTCAAGAGAGAGAGAGAAAGAGAGAAAGAAAAAGATAGAGGGGAGACAGAGGAAGAGACAGCAGGGTGAGAAAGAGGAAAATGGTGAAATAAAGGAACAGTGAAAGGGAGGGGAAAAAAGTGAAGAAGAGCCAGTGGGTGAAATAAAGAGAGCCAGGAGAGCGAGAGATAGAGGGAAAGGGGCCAAAGAAAAAGGCGAGAAAGAAACAGAGAGGAAAAGAGGGGAGATAGAGAAAGAAAAAGACAAATAGAATTAAGAGAAAGAGAGTGTAAGGGAAGGAGGGTTAAATCGAAATATAGAGAAGAAGGAAAGCCAAAGAGAGAGAAAAGAGAGAGAGAGAAAGAGAGAGGAAATAGAGAGAGGAAATAGAGAAAGAAAAAGACACAAAGGAAAAGAGAGACAAATAGAGAGAGACAAGGGAGAGATCGAGGGAGAGACAAAGAGAGGGTGAAAGAGAACCAAAGAGAAAGAAGAGAGGTAAAGAGAGGGAGAAAGAAAGAGAGAGAAAAAAATAAACAGAAAGAGGGAGGGAAAGAGAGAGGAAATAGAGAAAGAAAAAGACAAAGAGACAAAAAGTGAAGCGAGAAAGAGAGAGAGAGTGTGAGAGAAGGACAGAGCGAACGAGACAAGTAGAGACAGAGAAAAAGAGGGAGAGACAAGCAGAGACAGTGAAAGAAAGACAGAGAGAATGAGAGGGTGAGGTTAGGAAGGAGAGAGAGAGAGCGCACACGGAGAGAGCGGAGTCAGGAAATAAGAATGTGCTGAAAAAGAGAGCGGGGACAGAAACAGTGAAAAACGCGAGAGAAGGAATAAGAGAGGAAGGGGGGAAGAAAGACGGCAGGGAGAGGGAGAGAGAGAAAAAAAGACCAAAAGAAAGAAAGAGAGAACGAGAAAAAGGGGGAGGAAAAAGAGAGAAAGGTGGTGAGACGGTAGGGGCAAGAGAGAACGAAACCTTAATGGAATTGGCGCGGAGCGCCCTCTAGAGACAGTGTTAAATAGCGAAGCTATTTCTATTTTATAAATATTTATTTGTGGCTGCCAGTGCCCATCGGGCACTGGTTCCCTGTATAAGAATAAAACACCCCAGTTTCAAGCTTCTCTGCTAATTTGAGACTTTCTAGCGAGTGTTACGGGGGGTGTGTGGTATCATTTGATAGGATTTTGGAATGGCTATCAGGGAAAACTATCGCCATTCCAATCGGTAAAAAATTGTTTGAACTGTGTTCGAAAAAGAAGCGAAAAAATGCCCAAAAATTTGATCTCCTTTTTTGTATTGCTTTTTGCATACCTTAAACACAAGCAAATCTAAAAATGAACCCTTTTCGACACATCTACAGACTATGGGCTTTCTAATGATACTAAAATCATAATGGTCCGGGTTCGGGAAGTGCCCTAAAAAGGGATCACAAGGAATTTTTTGGGTCTTTTTTCGCAAAAGGATGAATAAATGACTATAATCAAATAAAGGCAATGGACAACGGTGGCAGTGGTGTAATGGTTAGTGCGTTTGCTTTCCTTTCCCGCTTGGTCAAGTGGGGTTCGAACCCAACCACAAATTTAATTATTTCCTTTTTCTTTTAAATTGTAATAACATTTCTCTTTTTCTGTCTGTTGCCTGTTCTAATTACTCATCTTTTCTTACTCATTCAAAGTCAATAAATATTCGTTGAATTTTTAAAATTCATTTTTTTAGCTATATTCTTTTTTATTCAAATATTGATATTAATTGTTTTTTTATATCTGATTATCATTAATGCCTTCAAAACGTTCATTGACTGGAAGAAAGGACAAAGAACTTAGCCGTGCATCGACTTCGCAATCTCGGATTAATAAAAATTTGAATCAAGCAGGGGCGGACAATCCATCATCGCCAACAATATCGGCAACCAAACGGCACAAATTGGACCAACCATGTTCATCTTCAATGGCTGCTTTGGCCCAAGCTCAAATGGAGCAGGGGCGAATTGACACTTTGTCGAATGAAAGCCAATCAGAATATGAATGCTTTTTTGTCGAAACACCAAAAGGTGTTTCGCTAAACAACTTGCTTATTTTTTCTTTCGTTGTTTATACTTGAAATTTTCTTAAGGATCAGGAAAAAATGTTGGCGGCCGACCAGCAAAAAAGACCCGAGGCACAGGACTAAAGAACAACCCCAAGACTAAAGGAACTGTAGTCACCCCTTTGTTTGCTGACAGTCCGTCCGGCAGGGGCGAAGGTGGCGTTAATGCAAGACGAATTGAGGTGTAGTTTTAAATTTTTTTTTGCCTTCCTTTTTAATTTTCTTTTGTTCAGTTGCGTACCAAACATATTCGAGAAATTGAAAATGGGCTTTACAAAGTGCTTTCTGAGTATTCAAAGCGCCCTTGGCCTTTACAGAATCAGGGTGGCGTTAAATTATTTAGAGTTTAAAATTTAATTATTTATGAAGCTAAACGCAACTGGACTCGCTGCAGGGGCGACTGTGAATGTTCATCTGCTACTCAATGCCAACAAAATGCGCAGGTTTACCTCGCCGCTGCCAAATACGATAGAGAATTTACCCCAAAGAAGACTATGCCGCAAAAGTTGACTAAGATTCTCAAACAATGCCATCATAAGCATGCTTGCGCTTCGGCAGGGGCGCATCATCGAGTACAAAAGATAATTTTTCCTGTTTCATCTTATTTTTCAGGTTGACTATTATGATAGTGGACAATTTGGTGACGCGATGTGAGCATTGTGTTGCGGTTTGGTTAACAAGTGAGGCGAATGCCATACGGAAGCAAGGGCGCATGTCCCCGTGTTGCGCCAATGGACAATGTCACACTGAGCAAATGAAGACGGAGTTTGACGAACTTCAGCACCCTCCACAAATGATGAAAGATTTGGTTGGAGCACTAGATGACCGTATTCGCGACGAGTTTCTCGACAATACGATGCCGCTAAACAACACTTTTGCGTTTGCATCCGTCCACAGTGAGAAAGCGCCGGCTGACCAAATGGCGGGTCGGATGGACACCGTTAAATATAATGGCACAAAACAATTTTTGCTGTTTTTTATAAATTTTTATTTTAAGGCGAGTTTTCGTTTATGCTCAGCGACCTTATCTCTCCGCAGGGGCGTCGTCCGACTTTTGCTCAAGTGTACACATTAATGCCAGAGGAAGCATCGAAGCTACGTTCTGAAAATATTACCGAAGCGTTGACTAAAAAAATTCGAAACGAGATTCTTGAAAAGTTAGAGCAACTGATGCGTGAAAACCCTTATGGACAAACTTTCATGACTGCAGGGGCGAAACTTGCGGAGGCAACGGAACGAAATGGCGGAATTGTGCCACATTTTCAGGTATTTGCATTATCAAATGTTGCACAAACCTAAAGTTAAGGTCGTGTTAATGACAAATTGTGATTTGAAAATGGATGCACTTAGTAACCGGACTGATTGTACCGTTATCGCTCGTGTCGATTCTCCTACTGCACAACAAGTGGCTGTCATCTGGGTTCAAGAGGATGGTCTTGCTCCAGAAGTTAATGGTAAACATTTAATTTCCTGCCTTTTTATTTAGTTTTTAAGGCTTTTGGCTGAGCGACAAGGCAGGAAAAATGAGGGAGTTGAAGAGCGGTATGCCACAACTTGACCCGTGTTGTTTTCCGTTACTGTATCCTAAAGCCACTGCAGGATGGCGTTGGTTTATGAAGAAGACAGGGATGCAGGGGCGCTCAGTATTTAAATCAATATTTTTTCTTCACACTTAGTAGGTTGTATTATTAAGTCTGCCGCTGCTTCTTCTGCCGAAATGCCTTCAACCACGACTTGCATTCTAGATGAGAATGCTCATAATGACATTCCAAATGACAATGCTAATGTCGAAGAGCCACTAATTGACGAAATAGCGACCCAATTTGACCTAGAGACTGACCTTGAGAACGAACAGGGGCGCCAATTTGAAAATGATGTATTAAGTCTTTTCTTTCTCGTGTTTTTTTACAAGTTTTAAGGCAATGATTACTCCGCTTGACTCTGTTTTGGAACCTGTTTTCGGCGCTCCTAAGAAGAAACGAGAGCTTGGCGTGAGAAAGCCCGGACCTTTGGAAAACATTTCAGAGCGACAGTTTTACCGCTATCGTTTTGCAATGCGCGAAAACAGTAGGGACGCCTTCCATTGGATTTGGTTTGCTCGCCGTCTGGCTGAGTATTTCGTTATCGCCGTGCTCAACCGCATTGAACGCAATGAAATGGACCATATTAAGGCAATTCAGCAAAAGAAGAATTACCGCCAAACTCTTGCTCGCGATTATATCAAAGCCATTGAGCAAGGACTACAGCAGCAGGGGCGTAATGCCAAATTGGGAAGCGTCTTTTTAATGCCTCATACCTTTGCTGGATCAAGGCAGTACTTCCAACAGAAATATGCTGATTTAATGACTGTTGTTCGTCATTTGGGAAATCCAACATGGTGTTAGAGCAATTTATAAATTTTCCTTTATAATTGATCAATTTGTGTGCGCAAGAATACCCGCGCTTCCCCCTATGGAGGATGTGTCTTCGGAAGCTAGCCAACAACGGCGTTTATGGCACTACGTTACAACAATGATGTTGCACAACTGCAACTCGGCTTGCCTTGAGGTTGATGAGCAGGGGCGACCAAGATGCCGCAAACATTTCCCTAAACCATATTCGGATTTGACGGAACTTTCGGGTCGCTATTATTACCATTTATGGACAAATATTCACCTTTATATTCGTGTTAAGAAGTGCGTTATACTAATTACGTGCGGTTGTCGGCGGACGTTATTGATGGCAGTTTACGACCAAAGGCTCAAACTGATCAGACCATCCCAGATTTTCAACCGGACGATCATTTTCTTCCCGAAGATGACCCAGAGCGTGACTGGAATGAAGTTTGTTACAAACGAATTCCAACTGAATGGCGTGGAAAGTCGTCTAAGGAGCCCCAAAGACTCTATGTACTATTGGTTACTGATAAATAGTGTATTATATAATATTAAGTTTTAAGGAAGCTTGCGGCATGCCCTATATGAAAAGCAACAAACGAGGCAGGGGCGTTTCTATTCTCGATGATAGCAGAGTGATACCTTACAACCCATTTTTGCTTCTCAAATATGGTTGCCACATAAATATAGAATATGTGTTTGGTCAAAAAGCATGCAAATACATTTTTAAATATATGCTTAAAGGTAAAAAAAAAACCGTTTGTCGGGGTACTTAAATTTATTCAGGTTTTGAGAAAGCATTTGTGAAAGTTGTGCAACCTCGCCGGGCCGCTGCCTCGGCTAATGAAGAAGTTTATGACTATGACGAAGTTGCGGCTACATTCAAAGTCCGTTATATGACCTCAATGGAGGCGTATTTGCGACTTCATTCCTACCGAATTGTGTCATTATCACATCAAATATACCAACTTTCAATTCATGATGAGCTTGGGCAAATGATTGTTGTCGAAGAAGGTCATGAGGAGCAGGGGCGAAGAAGCCTTGAGGCAAACACTCGATTGACCGCATTTTTTTCGTTGTGCACAAATGACCCAAATGCAGCTGATCTAACCTATGCCCGTGTGCCATACTATTATTAGTGGGTTAAAATGATTTTTTTTTCTTTCATTTAGTTTTTGTTTAGTTGGAATCAAAAGAAACGTGATTGGCTTAAACGAAAACGTCCACTTGCTGAAGGAGCAGGGGCGCGTATGTTAGTTCGTGTCTACACCGTTTCTCCCAAGCGGCATGAATTGTTTGCGATAAGGTCAGAATGAACATTGTCAATTCATACTAATAATTTTTTTATTAGAGCCCTTTTGTTGGTTAGAAAAGGCCCAAAAAGTTTCGTTGATTTGCGCACAGTTATTGGACAAGTATTTGAGACATTTACTGAAGCGGCAATCCACCTGCGGCTGTTGGAGGATGACCACATTTTCGCAGGGGCGATGCGAGATGCATGTGCCGATAAAATGGACCTCAACAAGCTTCAGCACTATTTTGCGTTGTTGATTGTCCATGGCCGTCCTTCAAATCCGCAAAAACTCTTTGAGGACTTTGTTGATGAGATGCGGCCTCACCGATCTGGGGTTGACGATGCTGATCAATTGCGCTCCTTTGCAATTCGTAGGGGCGAACTCATGCGCAATTTGGAATATTATTTCAATTGCATGGATACCTCATCCAGGCAAATAATTTTTTATTTTTGTCCTTACTTAATAATTATAGCGAAATTGGTCTTCTTGGACTGTCTACCGATTATTCCTTTGCACAACAATCCGCTGTTTTAAGTGAAGCGCGTTTATTGGCGGATTTTTTTGGTGTTGAGCATTTCAAACAATGGACACCAGCTCAGTTGGTGGTCAATCAGATTAGAAGACTTACCAAAGATCAACGCGCAGCTTTTGATCAAATTTCCAGTTCAATTAACTGCAAAGGCGAACACCGGTGTTTCTTTGTAGAGGGTGCAGGCGGATGCGGTATGAAATCTGTTTTAAACTGAATGTTAACTGTTTAACAGGTAAAACATATTTGTACAATTCGCTGATTCGTTGGTGTCTAGCCGGAAAGCCAGAAGTTACTGACAAAACTGAAAATTACCAGCAGGGGCGAACGGTATGTTACTGCAATTTTTGGCAGTAATTATTTTTTTAGCTCTGTAACGGCTCTGTAATTTCGGCGGCTAGCACAGGAATCGCTGCATTGTTACTAATTGGGGGCGGAACGGTACATCGGCAGTTTTCAGTGCCTAATGATATTGATGATGATTCGCCAGCAAAAATTGCTTTTGAATCTGCAAGGGCGAAACAGCTGCGCGCTGTTGAACTGATCATCATTGATGTTACTTATTGCTCTTTGAACCAAAACAGTTCCTTTTTTAGGAAATAAGCATGCTAAACAAGAAGGTTTTGCGTTACGTCGACCGTCTCCTGAGAGATGTTTGTGCTGTGGAGAAAACCATTTGCTGGAAAAGTGGTAGTTCTCGGCGGAGATTGGAGACAGTTGACGCCTGTTGTTCAACATGGCTCGCGTGAAGACCAAGTGAATGAAAGCATTAAAATGGACGCCCTTTTCCGAGAATATTTCCAACAACTCAGGTTTTCAATTGGTGCTAGGTCGTTTCGTAAATTCCGCCACTATGGGCGTTTCGTAAATCCGCCATATTTTGCGATTTTCCGAACATAATTGGTCATAACTTTGCTTCAAAGCTAGCAAATTAAATAAGCTTGGTATCATCCGATAGCTTTTGGATAGCTCTATTTATCTACTAATTCCAAAAAATTTGAATAAGTTTTAAAAAAAATATAGCCAAAAATA
Organism: Heterodera filipjevi; assembly: GCA_039877585.1. Taxonomy (NCBI): domain Eukaryota; kingdom Metazoa; phylum Nematoda; class Chromadorea; order Rhabditida; family Heteroderidae; genus Heterodera; species Heterodera filipjevi. The sequence goes on along the minus strand of JBDPZO010000205.1, from coordinate 22,885 downwards.
AATTTATTTTTCATTCTTACAGACATAATTTTCGTAAAACTTAATCAAACTTTTTGAAATTTAAAAGGTTAGTAGAGCTAAATAATAGCTATCGGGCCATACCAAGATTATTAAATTTGGTTGCCTTTAAGCAAAGTCATGATCGATTATGTTCGGAAAACAAGTGAAAAATGGCGGATTTACAAAACGCCCATAGTGGCGGAATTTACGAAACGACTCAGCACGTTTTCAATTGCTCAGAAACCTATTCTATTTCTTATTTAGCTTAAAACAAAATATGAGAGTTGTTTCGGACCAGACAGCCTTCCGCGATTGGCTAAATAACATTGGTAATGGCGTTTTCCAAGCAGGGGCGGATTGGCAACATTCCTGCCTAAATATCCCAAAGGAAATGATCGCACCCAGTTTGGAGTCTATCATCGATTTTTGTTTTCCGCATGCACTGTTTAATGACCCAAATCGTCATTCAAATATCATCAAGGATTCCGCAATTTTGTGCCCTACAAACATCGATGTGCAGCGAATTAACGACCTTGCAATAGATCGACTAGCAGGGGCGCCTGTATTATACGAGTCTATTGATTCGCCACTTGATAATCAAGAGGAATTTGGAACATTCCGCTCTGACTTTAACCTAGACTTAAAAGCGGCGGCTATTCAAAGCGGTAATGAAAACAGCTAATAAATGTAAAAAAGAATACGAATTTTTAGCGGTTATGACAACAGCAGGGGCGAATCTTCAACTTGAACACAGAAAAATTGATAGAGAAATAACCGCTGAATTGCAACGTGCCTCATGCGAAACTACGCGCTTTTGGGCCATTCAAAAGGCGCCAATTCAACAGCTGTGCAAGGATTATGCGGACAGATGGACACTCCGTGGCCAAACTGAACTTATCCCATTAGCCCAAAAAATGAGCAGAGCCAAGCATAAAAATAATGTAAAATAAATTTAAAGTCGTTCATATCTTGACATTTTTTTAGGAATATTTTTTGGTTGCAGGCGCGCTCAAAAAAAAAACACGTGGCGACAGTGATACGGACTTTTCGGTTGTTAAATTCGACAATAATTTATATAATCATAAAATCTTGCTTAGAAGAAGCCTTTGTCTGCAGCAGGGGCGTCACAATCTGACTCGCCAAAGGATAAAGACATTGTAATAAATCAATATTTAAAAGACGATCTTTGCTATTCAGGACGATCCGGAGGCAAAATGAGAAGCCTATGGTGAGATGAAAAGTGAATTTAAGAAAAAGCTTGTGATTATTATTAAATTTGTTAATTATACATTTACTATTTATTTTTTTATAATTGTAATTCATATTCATTTATAAAAATGTCAATTAAGTGAATGTTAAGTGAATGTCTTATATGCGTAAACCATTTTTATTTGAAAGTGTTTTAAAAAAACAGCAGCAAGTCAAAATGTAAAAAATGATATAAAAGGTTATGAACTTAAGAAAAAAAGTAAAATTGAATGAACAAGACCATCGTGAAAACCCTTATACTTCTTGCAGATCGCCCCTGCCTTTACTGTTCTTTTTAATTTTGTGGCTGAAAACGTTGCTCACGCGGTGCTTTTGCCGATGACACACTCGGAGCTCTTCTAGGTCTAGGACAATCTCGAAGGCGATGATGGTCACCGCAATTCCAACAACGAAGTGGCTCATTACACTGCATACAAGTGTTTTGTTGTTGGGCACGCCCCTGCAACATAATCCCACAGTTCCAGCACTGTTTTGTAGCTAAAAAAAATTAACAAAAAATTGTGCCATAATCATTTAAATTACAGGCACGCGACTCTGGCGCTCGGTAAGGGCAGTTTGCGCTAACATGCTCACAGTAGAGCGAACAGACAAAGCACCGCGGATGGCCGCCCCTGCGCTCAAAATGATTTTTTTGTCGCGCCCATGAACCACCGTTTGGGCATTCTCGGGCTTTGTGCCCCGGAAATCCACAGTGGAAACAGCAGAGCACACCTTTTTCAGCTGGTAATGGCGGTTGGCCATGAATTTCTCTCTCAATTTCCTCCGAAAGTGCCAAAGGTATTGGGTAATCTTTCTCAAACTAAAACGCCAATTTTACTAAGTAAATTTTTTTTCCAACCTCTTCAGTGGCTTCCGCCCCTTCTTGCCAATAGACCTCCCATAAATCAAGTCGATCCATTTCTTAAAAAAATAAGTAATTTTAATTAAAAGCAAAATTAATATAAAAAAATATATTTTGGCGTATAAACCAGTTATATACTCCCAGAGGCGCATTCTCTCTTTTCCAATGTATACATTCATGATAAAATTGACGACTTGCGCTCTGCGCAGGATTCGCCCCTGCTCGTCAATTGGCAAATTATTGTAAGCCGGAAATCTATCGCAATGGTGTTCACGTTGTGCGCGATGAATACGAGAACGTACTTAATGTAATTTAAATAAAAAAATTCAATAACGATTAAAAAATAACTTTACATTCTCGCATATTTTTAAACTCCGTTGTTCACCCTCTGCGGGTTAACAAATCATTGGCACCAACAATGGCAAAAAAATTTAGGGTGCCAAACTCAGTTCGACAGTCTCGCATCAGAGCCGATGCTTTGCCAATTACTCCACGCCCCTGCAAAAGTTTGTTCCATTCTTCCTCGCTCATTTGACGCGCCATTTTTGAAAATGTAGAAAATCTTTAAAGATAAAGTTGGGCCAATACGTTTAAAAGTTAATGGCTTTTGGTAAAAAACCAAAAAAATAAAGTTTGTAAATGAATTTAAGCTTAAAATATAATCAATGTTAAAACGCTTAATACTGTTCAACTTTACAATCTCTTCTTTTTCATAAACCTACATTGAGCATTTTCTCTAAATTTATTATAATGTTTGGATCAACTATAAAGTAATCTGGAAGAGAATGTTCTTTTTTATCGATACTTTATTGTATCAAATTCTCTTCATTTTAATCTGAGAGTTTTATTTTTGTCTAACTCTTATTCTCTTCACATTCAAAATGTACTAAAGAAGGAAAAAAGGCAATATGTTGGTTAGAATTAAAAATTTGACGCGGAACAAGAGAAAGAAAGACATGATAGAAGAGAGACACCGAGAGAGAGAGAGGGAGGCGGGATAAAGAGAAAGAAAAATGAGAATTAGGGAAAGAAAGAAAGCGAGAGAGAAAGAAAATCGAGAGATAAAAAGAGTCAGAAAAAGATAGAGAGAGAATGTGAGGGAAGGAGGGATAGAGCGGAAGAGAGAGACAAAGAGTGTGAGAAAGGGCAAAAAGAGTTTGTAGTACAAAAAATATTTAATACCCTTTTTACTTGATTAATTGATGTAGCTGCACAACCATTTTAAAAAATGTTTTAATTTTTGATCCAAAATCTCATTTTAGCACTGAGTATTCTGATTTTGAAAATTTTCATACTAACATCCCTGTGTTAAAGGGAAAGGGTCGTTGCATCGGGGAATCCCAATCCATGGTCGCAAAACTTTTAAGTTGAATTGGCGCGGAGCGCCCTCTAGAATCAGTGTTAAATAGCGAAGCTATTTCTGTTTTAAATAAATTATATCATAATTATCAGTGCCCGTAGGGCACTGGTTTATAATAATCCATATAATAAATATGGAAAATCCAAATTTATTTGAAAATTTGTTATGTGAAAAAATTCTGAGCAATATTTGCTCGATATACGAAACTATCAAGTTCAGCACCATAGCCAATATTTTTTCTTTTTAATCATTAAGGAAACCAAAAAAAAATTTTTTACTCGTTTGGAGTCTCGGCAGAAGGCACTTGTCGAAGGTGTTGACATTTTGGTCAATTGCGCATACTGTTTCTCATCATCCTTTGCTTCTTCTCCAAACATTTTCTATATGGGAAAAAAGTTTTAAATTAATAAATATTTTATTTAATCCTAATTAAAATAAAAATATATGAAATAATATAAGCCTAAAATATTCGAAAACGTCAAAATGGAGTAAACAATGCTCAAGTTCGCCTTCTTATTCATCATCTTCATAATATTTAATAGTTTATTCCATCTTTTTGACGCCTTTCCATTCTACACATATTATTATTTATCCTAATTTTGTTTACAACAATAATAAATGAAAAGAAAATTATCACAATAATAGTAATGCATATTTTTCATAAATAACAAACATCCGATTTTTGTTGCTTTAATGCCCATCATTGCGACATAAAACGTTAAAGAAGAGAAAAGAAAAAAAGATAATAGTGAGAGAGATATCCGGAGCTAGGTAGCTAGGGCTAAAAAAATCCTTAGCGGCAGATAATTATCCCTAGCATTGTTAATGCGGATTTTAGCTGCAGATTTTTTTATCTGCAGATACCCTAGCGGTAGCCTTATAGTTGCGGATTTTTATCCTTAGCATTGTTAATACCAGCATCAGTGATCCTGTGATGGAAATAAAAGGGAAATCGCAAATACATGTTGACTAATGATGGGGAGGGGGAGGGCCCGCCTGGAGACGGGGGACCGCTGTGGGGGCTAGAATTTATTTTGTGTAAGGCCCAACGGTGCTAGGTGATTCCGACAGTGGTTGATTTCGACAAAGTGATTTCGACAGTGATTGGATTCGACAGTGAGTGATTTCGACAGTAAGCTATTTCGTTTTTTTCACTGTCTGCGCGTGATTTGAATTAAAATTTCTTTCTTTCTTTTTCTGAACTTTTGATTTACGACTGAAGGTAATCGGGCAATTTCATCTTCGTGCACAACACAGGAGGGAGAAGCCGAGGCCAAAGAGAATCATTCGATTAATTTTTGGTGGTCAACGAATGGGTTCATTTGTCCAAAGACAATGCCAAGGCCTAAAATGGGGGAAGAGGGGGGGGGAAGGGTCATCAATGGGTTATCAAGAAAAGGGTTCACCCCAGGGCTGGACGTAACAATTTTCAATTACGGAAATCCGTAATCCGTCATTACGGCGATTTTTTCAGTTACGGCCACCCGTAATCCGTCATTACGGAGGTCCAAAAAGGCCGTAATCTGGCGTAATCCGATTTTGAAAAAAATTTTTCTTAAAATTTTTGTGAATTAACTTCCCAATATAAAGATGGGTCCGGCCCTGGATTTAATTTTTTTGATCCAGTAAATATTCATTCACTTCCACTTCCAGAGGATAAAAAAATAGAAAATTGTTGTTTATAGGGGGTCGGGGTCGGTTCGCCGCCAGACTCGTTTAGGACTTTGTAACTTTTTTCTTTGCGAACCAAATTTTACAAATTCGGCATGATTCAGAAGCTTTAAATGTTGTGAAGATATAAAGTTATTTCTAAGCGATCGACTAATTCTTAAAAAAAAGTTACAAGTTGAGCTGAAAAATCTGAATTTTGGTTATTTTAGTCAGAGCTCCCATCGGAAATTTACAATTTTTTTGAGAAATTCCGGCTTTGAAATGAGAAATGAAATTTTTAATTTTGAATGGCGATGCCGATAGGCACCGTCAGGAAAAATTTTGAAAATTTGAGTGTTTTTTGGTAACAAATCTTGTCATAAAATGATCAAATTTTGAGAATTTTTAAAATAAATTTTGAGAAAACCTACGCAAGTGGGGGTAGGTGGTGCCAATAGGCGCCATTTCGTGAATTTAAAAGGTTTACATCCCATTTGAAACACCTACTTAAATCAAACATAGTAGCTAGTAAGTCCTTTTTGCAACAAACGGCACCCTATTCGTACTGTTGGATTCGTACTGCTCCGATTCATACGGTTAACAATTTCTACCGCAGTCTGCACTCCAACGCAAACAGTAGATGTCGGGGCAGTACGAATCCGCCCAGTATTAATTGAGTTTTTATCGAAATATCGCATATTTTGTAGCAGAATTCGAAAACCGCGAACTTCTACAATATATGAGAGCCTGTACTTATCAATTGCACTTGTAAAAATTACCTATGATCCATGTCATATATAATTAAAGTTTTTAAAAACATTATTTTACTGTCGAAATCAACCACTGTCGAAACCAACACTATCGAAAACTAACAGCACCGAAATTTCTGCCGAAATTGGACTGTTAATCATAGTCAAAATTTTGTCAATCCCGCCAATCCTCTAGCCCACACACAGAATGTTGAATCGTTGTGGAAGAAATTAAAGCGAAACTTTAAACAGCAGTTTGGAAATACTAGCTTCACCTCCGTCTTCTGCCGCGTCTTCGCCAACAATGGCACAACGAATGGAGCCCAAAACAACGTTCAGAATGCGCGAGATGCTTCCCGACCAATACTGACGATGAGTCGGACCCACCCAAAGGGCTGATTTCCGCGAAAAATCAATCTGAAATGACAGTGCAATTGATCAGACTGATCATTATTGCAGGTCAAATGGGCTTTTTATTATATTGTCTTTTGATTGCGCTTTTTGGCATCTGTTTGACTCTCGCATAAATAAATTTCGGTCACTTTCATGCCCTGTATTTCTGCCTCTGTCGGCGGTTAAAGCATTGACCGGCGACTGACTGATCGAATCACTCACCTAGAACATCCTTTGTGAAACTATCCCCCTGCCCCTCCTCGAATTGTCATCAATGATCATCCCGACTTACCGACTGATTGGCACCATAAAATGCAACTCCGCTGATCATTACGTCTCGGTCGGGTGCATTGTTTTGAGGAAAGGGCGGAGAACAGCTAAAATGGAGAAAAAACAATTTTAAAAACATTTGGTGGTTTGAAAATGGGAGAAACACACCTGAACAATGTGTTTTGAGCGAGAATTTGCCCGGAAACCGCGTGCCGAAAAGCGACATTGGGGACAAGGAGGACCGAAAAAGGGGAAAGTCAAATTTAAAGTTGAAATGATCACTTGCCGTAAGAAGGAGAAACACTTCCGCAATCTCTTCACATTCAATTCCAATCTTAAAATTTCAGTTATATTGTGCTAAAATATGTTTACTCACGAGTGTGCGCTTGGCGCGTTTGCAACACCCATCCATTTCCACTTGTTTGCTAGGGCTTAAAGAAATATTAATTTAAATGTTGTGAGTGAATTAAGTATTACTCACGCTGCACGATTGCAGAGGGTCGACGCGCAATGAAAATATTGGTTTTTTCGGTGGGATACAATAAACGGGTCTTGCAAACCCATGCCATGCACGTCATTTGTTGTGAGTGAATTAAGTATTACTCACGCTGCACGATTGCAGAGGGTCGACGCGCAATGAAAATATTGGTTTTTTCGGTGGGATACAATAAACGGGTCTTGCAAACCCATGCCATGCACGTCATTTTGTAAAACGGCGAAATTGCAACAAAAATCAGCGACATTGATGTGGGGAACCCAGTCGTAGTAAATAACCATAAATTCTGAAAAGCAAATTTTTGGTAAAGATGATCCCTTTTTTAATTTTATAATTTCTTACAAGAGATATTTATCGGTTTTCTGGGTCGGTAAATTCAATTCAACGCCATACGGTAGAGGTTGAAAAGATCCTTAACAGGGATGTCTAATGAGCCCCGGTAGCTCAGTCGGGAGAGTTACACAAATGCCATGGAAGACGGGAGGACTGCAGCTTTTAGTCCGTACTTAGCATTTTTTGGGAAATTTTTAAATAAACGCAATAAGACGAACAAAAAACACCCCTAAGAATTATTAAAAACAAACCATATTCTTTAAGATATGATTTTTAAATGCAAAATTCAATCAAAAAAACAACAAAACATTTCTTTTTTGAACATATTTTTAACGCTGAATATAAGGCCATGAAATTTGAATTTTCTACCGCCTCCCCACGAAATGTCGACTCCACGAAATGTCGACTAAGCCAGAAATCCACGAAATGTCGACTAAGCTAAAAATCCACGAAATGTCGACTCGACTTTTTGTCGACTCACCCAAAACTTTATGTTCAAAAAGTCACTCCCAATTTTTTCAAACTCAATTAGACATCTATTTCGAACATCGAACCTTGCGGGGATTAAATTAATCGAAAGTATTCGGTTTTTGGCCGAGTCGACATTTTATAGAGTCGACATTTCGTGGATTTTTGGCTGAGTCGACATTTCGTGGATTTTTGGCTGAGTCGACATTTCGTGGATTTTTGGCTTAGTCGACATTTCGTGGAATCGACATTTCGTGGGTGCGCCTTTTCTACTCTTCATTCATTCGAGGGCCACTGGTGTTTCGGTCCAAGCAACATTAAAAGTAGCATAACCTTTTTATTTAACAACGAAATGCAATAAATTTATTATCATTCGAAAGCTCTTCAGGAGCTCTATTAGACCTCTAAATGTTTTAAAGAATAGCTGATCTACAAAAAATGTATGAACCCAAAATATACAAAAATTCTGACTTTAGTTTTTTTCATGTTGTAACTATTTGTGAGTTGCTCACCCGCTTAGCAATAGCTTATTTAAAGCTTTCAAACTTGAAGAGCTTTCGAATGATACCGAATATACTTTACCTACTTTAGTAAGAAGAGTTTAGTCATTTATTTGAGCCTGGGGCCGAAACGCGGGGGCGGGCCGAAACGACCACGACCCTCAGTCGAACCCGAGCTCGATTTCGAACGGTCGTAACTCAATTTCAATTCACATTTATCCAACAAACCGATTCGAATGCACGTACGAAAAAGAAATACATGAAAAAATTAAACAAAAATTGGCCAGGCTCCCTGTTCCGGACAATTTTTTTCAAAAAAGATGTCCCGTTAACTTTCAGTCCAGGAGGACGGGAAAGATCCTGAAAAATACGGACGAGGAAAAAGAAAAAAATTATAACAGAGAAAATAATAAACTGACCACTAAGAAATAAGAAAAAGCCGGCAATCCTTAAGAATGGGTGTCCCCCTAATTTAATCTTAAGGATTGCCAAAAAGCCATTAAAAAGGGCATTTTTACTAATTTCTTAAAATCCGAAAACCCCGTTAAAATGGGGGGGGGGGGCGGGGGGCAAACCGAAATATCTTAAGCCATTTTGTCGAGTCATTCGTCTGCCTCGGAAAGAAATCGTTGATTCCATGTTACAAAAGCAACAAAAAAACTTTAATGTTAGGCTAGGCCTCATGAACTTACCAGATTGGGAATCATTTATTCTTGGGGAAGCCATTAATTTGCAAAACAAAAAATGACAAATGAATTTATTTGTTTGTTTATTTATTTATACCTATATCAACAATAGGCCTGTTTATACACACAAAGCGATGAACATACACATGCGAGTGAATGCATTAAGAAAGAAATTAGTCATTCTACGTTCTTGAGCCAATTATGCTTTAAACACTGTCCTGCAGTGGCGCGTTCAGACGGTCTAAAAATTGGACAAAAACATAAATGATGAATAACAAAACAGAAGGGTTGTCTTAAATAAATAAAGTAGTAATCAATAGAGCCCGAAATTTTTGAAAATTCCGGATTCTGAAAGTAGACCCGCAGGCTTCAAGATTAAAAATCCCAGTTTCCCGGACTCCGGTTTCAAAATTTTAATAAAGAAAAAAAACACATTGTTTCTTAATTAAAACAGCAATTTTTCTGAATATTTCAAGCATCGAAGGCTTTTTCGTCTTGCTTTTTAAAAAGTTGGTCAAATTCGTCCAAATCCGGATCCAGATTCGGGAATGGATCGGAGAAGATTCCGGGATTAAAAGTCCGTTTTTTCTCGACTGGGATCCGCGTCAATTTTTCTCGGATCCGGCTAGCCTGTTCCGGGCTCTAGTAAACAACTAGGTTGAGAATACCCAAAAATTCAATTTAAATCAAAATTTCAGTGAAAGGATGGCACGAAGGAGCCCTTCTTTAATGAATTTGATGTAAAAATGCATGAAACAACTCAACCCGAAAAAAGAAGTAAGGGCAAAACTCACTCATAGTTAAGCATAGGAATCAAAAATGCAGCGAAAGTTTTAGCTTGGTCGAAAGGCCATTGGTACTTCTGGGTAAGGACCTGAAGTTTCTTTGTTCAAAATTGAACAAATTTTGTAACAGCCAACCTCAACCAAGGACCATGGCTTCAGATTGGGAATATGAAGCAGACGACCATTCTACAATTGTATTTTTCAGTTTTATTTCAATAAAAATTCATTTGACTTTGTGGAAAAATTCACGCCAATGTTCGCCCTTTTTGAAAACGGTAGGCGGAATGCTGCCCAAAAGTTCTGTTAATGTAAGAAAAAAAAATCAGCGATAAACATGCACAACAAGACCAATTATATGCGCCAAATGGTCCTCGTCTCTGCTGTAAGTGCCTCCTTAAAAACCAAGACATCAATTACTCAATTCTTTTGACTGGTTTTGTTACCGCTGTGCGGTTCGAACAAATAATCTCCAGTCGCCAATTCGAATGCCTTTTTGAACGAATTAATTTATTGTTTAAGGCTAATTAACACAAACACAACTCACCATACAGGCGACACTCCAAATATCAGCGGATGCATCATACCCCTTAAAACAGTATGTAAACCATTATTAAAGGCAATTAGTGAAATGACAAAATTAATTGATAGTCTATATCCAGAATCCAACGAATTTGTGAGTATAGTATGATTAAGAAAAATCTATTCGATACCGCTCCGATGATGACTTCCAGTGCCCGGTATTGACGTGTTTGAATGTCTTCGGTAAAATGGTGATAAGTCCAACAGGCATTGCCCAGGTCCGCGAGTTTTACATCAAACTCCAACAGAGAGAGATTCGTAGCCAACTGTGCTGCGTGTGTGTTGTTTTTCCTGCAATTCTCTCCGTCGTCGTCCGACCGTTCGGCTGAGGAAAAAACGGCGTCGTTTTGCTGCTGATGGTTAGTGGAAATCTGTGCATTCAATTCACTGCAGGGACTGGTCACCTCCGCGCTCATTCCCTCGACTTCTTTGTGCGGGTGCTTCTCGGTGTCGCGATGACGCTTCCGTTTCTTCTTCAACTTCTTCTTTTTGTTCTTTGTAAGGGTTTCATCTATCTGAAAAACAAAATAAGAAATATTTAAATAAATAAAATTGTTTTTTTTTTTCTGGGATAGTAATTATATATGCTTTAATGACATTACCTCAAGCTCCAAATGTGAGTGATTCGCCGACAATTGTGCTGATTGTGAGTTGTTTTTCCTGCAATTCTCTCCGTTATCGCCCGACCGTTCAGTCGAAGAAAATACGGCGTCATTTTGCTGCTGATGGTTGGCGAGAAATGGCTGTTTGGTGTAGAAAATTAATAATTTTAACGGTTCATTGCTTTGTCGGTTAAGTAATATTATTGTGGATTTGAGTTGTTTCTTGGCCAATTATCCAAGCGTTAATTCACTCACCGCATTCAGTTCACTGCAGGGACTGGTCACCTCCACGCTCATCCCCTCTATTTCTTTAAGCTGTTGTTCGAGAAGGTCGCGATGACGCTTCCGCTTCTTCTTCAATTTTTTCTTTTTGTTCTTTGTAAGAGCTTCCTCAATCTAATAAAAACCCTTAAGATTTGAATTTTTTGATGGATAGGTTTCACCTTCTTAAACGCCTTCTTTGAGCTGCACACCGCAGATCCGGACATATCCTTGCCCGTCTTTCTCGCCATTATCGCATCTTCGGCCAATTTTCTGATTTCTTCGTGACTCATTGTGATCAATACATTCTCTCTAAAAAGTTAACATAAATGAAAACGCACAAACTGAAGACAATTTACGGTTTGATGTCTGTGTGAATTATATGGCATTTCTCATGCAAATAGTTAAGACCTTCAAGAACCTAAAACAAACATCTGTTGTTAACGTCGAAACAGACGGGGAAAAGGACCTGCTTTACTATCCTCTTGACTAGATTTATTGGCAAACCAGCGTAACTGCTGCGGATGATCAGCTTCAACAAATTGCACCCGAGAACCTGAAACAAAGCCAGAGAAAATGAAACTGAAAAAAATTAATATTGTGATTACCTCAAACACCATACAAACATGAACTCCGTTGACTCCACTGACTGTAAAATGGTCGAGAAGTTGGACGACTCTCTGAATCAAAAGTGCTGAATATATCAAATAAAAAAAAACACAAACCTGAAGTGACACATCGGATGGATCCGAATCCCGCACACATTCGAGCAACTAAAAGCGCAAAAAAATGCACATTGTAATGGGGTGAAGCACCTTTATTTCGTCAAGTGCCGCTTCGGTGTAATGCTCGGCCGACTTGACTATTTTCATTGCCACGAAACGTTTGGCTTCAATGTCCCAACTATTGAAGCAAAACGAAAAAACAAAGACCGTTACAGAAAAACGATATTTGAAAAAAAGAACTAGCCAAACCTAAGCCAAACGGTGGAGAAATGACCCCAGCCCAATTTGCGAATGATGTGATACCGGCCATGTTTGAAGACATCGCCGATTTGCACAGGGTGGTAGCCACCTTTTTTGTAATCCTTCGGATCCTTAAAATAACCATTTTTATTTTGCAAACATTCTGAATTATTTCCAATCACAACCTCTTGTTCGTCCTCATCACTGCCCAACAACGGCTTAAACAAACGAAATTAGCAACTGATTTCAAACAATATTTTTTTATTAACCTGATCTTCTTCGTGGTACGCTGTCTCTTCCATCATATCATCATCCACTTCCGCATTAGGCTAAATCCGACTTAATTTTCCTTTTCACCTCATTTATTTTTTTATTAACCTGATCTTCTTCGTGGTGCGCTGTCTCTTCCATCATTTCATCATCCACTTCCGCATTAGGCTAAATCCGACTTAATTTACCTTTTCACCTCTAACCGTCATTAATTAATTTATTTATTTATCGTCAAAAGAAAAGGTCCATAAAAGGACAGAATCCACTTACATTGTAGACATCCATAAATTAATTTGCCCACAACGGATGATACAATAAAAAAGGGAAATGAGATCGTCACAATTTAGATAATGTGAAGTAATAAACAATAAATATACAAATCACGGTAAAAGTGAAGGAAACACCCAACTTTGATTTTCATATTAAATTATATATCATTCGATTCCTCTCGCTGAGAGAAGTCGAATGGTACCATTTTTTTTACACGGCGACGCTTCTAACAAAAGTTACAGCCTAAAAAACATGGTACTGAAATGGTGCCATTTTATGCAACAAACAGAGTTAAACTATCAATTTGTATACCATTCGATTCCTCTCGTTGAGTTTAGTCGAATTTTTTGAAAAACTAACCTTAGTTTTTTATTGAAAAATTAGGGGGGGGGGGGTAAGATCTTAAAAGAACTATTAGCTTTTCAAAAAAATATGGTGTTAGGTTTTTAAAAAAATTTTGAGTCGGTAAAGTTTAAAAAAAAAATTGAGGGGGTTATTTTTTTTTTTAAATAGGCGGTTGCTTGTTTTCTAAAAAACGAGTGGGGTTAAGTCTTAAAAAATTTTCGTACTATTTTTTTAGTTTTGGCTTGGGGCCGAAACGTGGGGGCATCATGTGATTCCGACAGTGGTTGATTTCGACAGTGAACTATTTCCCTTACTTTTTATGTCTGCTATTGGTTTCGAGTTCGACAATAAGTGATTTCCACAGTAACACCGAGTTTTTAAAATTGGCAGTCAGTTACACTTTCACCTAAGCAGGGAACCGCCCGGTTCGCCGCTTCGCCGAGCGTTTTTCGCCGCCGGTTTTTTCGCCGCCGATTTTTTCGCCGTGGCCAGTTCGACGCCGCCTCCCCACGAAATGTCGACTAAGCCATCAAAAATACTAGGGTTATTTATTTAATTTTTTTTTTAACTGAGACGGAGTTGGCTAGTACTAAGATGCAGTTGGCAAGACGCAGTTGGGCCCAGACCCAGTTGGGCCCTAGTTGGGCCCAGACCCAGTTGGGCCCAGACCCAGTTGGGCCCAGACCCAGTTGGGCCCAGACCCAGTTGGGCCCAGACCCAGTTGGGCCCAGACCCAGTTGGGCCCAGACCCAGTTGGGCCCAGACCCAGTTGGGCCCAGACCCAGTTGGGCCCAGACCCAGTTGGGCCCAGACCCAGTTGGGCCCAGACCCAGTTGGGCCCAGACCCAGTTGGGCCCAGACCCAGTTGGGCCCAGACCCAGTTGGCCCTTTTAGTACTAACGGGTGTGAATTGCGAGTTGTTCTTCTTGATAATTTTGCCCAACTATTTTCGTAACCCTTCGGCTCACTATTCGATGACGTTTTTTGAATGGAAAAGCCATGTCGGACAAGCCTTCGAAAATTAGGCCGATAAATACAATATCAAATAGAGTACTACCTTAAAATCTTCCAACCCTACTTCCCTAGCTTTGATCAACGCAGTAGTGATCGCTGTCATGCAGTGATTCAAATCGAGAGCGAGCCTCCTCGAACATTGCTAAAACGAGCTGATCAACGAAGAAGATTTTTTCGAAATTTCGTGCCGCCCTGTTCGACATAACCCTTAATTCTAAACCCAAATCTTGGTGAACTAATTATCCGTTAATTACCGCTTTATTTCTTCATCACTTTTTAATTTTTTGAACTGGTGGCGGATGAATTTTTAGGTTTTCCCTCGTTTAATAAATCATAAATTTTTAATTGGGTCTCAAAATTGTATTTTTGTTTGTTTGGGTCTCTGTTGTCTTCTTTTTGATCAATGTCGTCAGGCGCATCGTCGTAGGAATTGTCCTCCTGGGCCCGTAGCATAGAACGAGGGTAAGGGTTGTTTACCCCCAACCCTAGGGGTTATTTAACCCCAATCGGTAGCATAGAACATAACCCTCAAGTTTCGGGTTAAATAACCTGGTCAAAGACCCCTGAGGGTCGGGGTGATTTTTGATTGGTAGCATAGGACAGCAACCCTGGGCGTTTAACCCCAAGGGTAGGGTAGAATTTTAACCCTGCTCACTAGCAGGGTTAAAAAGTTACCCCTAGAATTTAAAAGCTTTTAGCTCGAGTTAAGCATTACAGAAAATTCCGAAATTTAGGAATAACATTAAATAGAGTCTTTTTGATCTAAAATATTTTTTACAAAATTTTTCTATCTGATTTTAATGTAAAAAAATGTTTCTTCCAAACATGCTTAAATAAATCAGAAAATTTAACGAAAACGAAGTGCAATTTCTTCACGCCGATTTTTCCCGGCAATTCTCTTTTGTCTTTCATTAAGTCAGCAACCTGTATTTCAGTTGGAATAGGATTGCCCCTATTGTTTTGTCTATTCAGTCGCAAGTCATCATCAAGCAGTTCGCTCAAAAAAGTAATACCGTTGCGGTGAAAACGATAGCGAAGAATTAGTGCATTATTTTCTTGATTGTTACTTAGCAAACGGTACTCCATTGCGGGATTTATAAACCCGGGTGCACGACGCCTGCACGGTTCGGTTTCATCAATATTGACAATTCTTGCCATTCTAATTAACAATTTTTAAAATACTATAAAGTGAAAAGCAAACAGAAACAATATGAGTATTTTCATTAAATGAAAATACCATGTTTTAATTTTTACGTAAACATTTAAAATTTGGAAGCCAAATGCTCATAATGTAACAAAACGCGAAAAGGCACAATTATCTCCAAAATCCAAAAATCACTTGGATGGAGTATTCTTTGAAATATCTTGCAAAATGACATCATCGCCATATGCATATGTGATAGTCTCACGCCGCTCCTCCGAGGCACAATTTGCCAATTTTTTCTTTCGATTTTCAAAATCATAGTATTCGTTCATTTTGTCCAGAACACCTTCAATTTTAGGCGAGACATTGTCCAAAAAGTCGCCAATTTTCTGTTCATTCTTAAGTTGCAATTCGAGAACGGCACGCTGCAAATCAGCAAGAGAGGAGGAACTTGGAGTCGGCGTCCGGCGTTTCCCCAACAAAACCGTGCGAACCTTACCAATAAACCGGAAATATAATTTCGCAATTATCTTATTTAACTTTTTGGTCCTCATTGCTCATAATATCTGCAATTTCTTTACTCTTTGCCTTCGGTGTTGAAAAAATGCTTGTGGAAATTCCACCAGGAACACCAGAAAAAGACGCTTTTTCTTTGTGTGTGTCAATTAGAGTACGGTAGGTGTCATCCTCAACACGTTCCGTTGATGGTCCTTGTTTTTCTGGACCTCCTCCAGTTCTATACATATATCTAGGGATAAATGTGTTAAACGCCGGGATTGAAACAATTTGTTGTATTTTTTTCATCTGCGTTTTTACGCTTGGCAAGTTTTTTCATGTTTTTGTATTTTTCTTGCACTTGAGCAACGGAAACATTGAGCCGAAACCGGAATTAAGTTCATCTGTCACATCCGCCCAAGCTGCTTTTGCTTTAGCTGCATAAGCATGCTCGCGATTAATTGGGTAAAATTGGTCATAGTTTTCTTGAATACGTTTGGCCAAAAAATTGGCCATTTCTTTTGTGAATACAGACATTTTCTTGGAATTAAGATAATATATTTAATGAAGATGGATAAAAATAAGGTAATATTTAATGCAGGAGCAAAACATCGATTTTAAGTCATATTTCCAAATAGGATCAATACAAATAAACAGCAGCGGCAGAGGGTAAACAACCCCTCGCCCTCTCTGCTGCTTCGGGTAGGGTTAAAAGTAGAGGTAAATGACCGAAATTCTATGCTACCAGTTAACCCTTACCCTCAGGGTTATTCAACCTTGGGTTAACCTACCCGGGTGCTTTAACCAGGTTATCTGCCTCTTGTTCTATGCTACGGGCCCTGGTCGGAGTCAAAAAGATGGATTTGATCATTCCCAGGCTGCTCATCGATTAACGAATGGGCATAATCGGTCAGTAATTACTTGCCGAACTTCATCGTTGTTTTGTGGAGATTAAAGCTAGCATTTAATTCCGCCAGAATACAAGGGTTTTTTAGTTTTTATTTTTCTTTTTTTAATTTTAATTTTTTAAAAATAAAAAATTTAATTTACTTAAAACAAAAAGTAAAAGAATAGAAGGAAAAACTTGAAAAACCAAAAAAAACATTCCTCCCCTGCCCCCATCGTTGCAATGAATGAATTCCATTTTGTGCCAAATTGTTATAGATGGAAGAATTAAATATAATTAAAAAAAAAATTTTTTTTGCAAAAGAAGTAATTCGATTTAAATAGGGTACCAATAGATAGAACAATTTTTGCTGATCATTAAAAAAAAAATTCATGACTCTATCATCATTTTAGTATTTTAATGAATTTTTTAAAAATTACCCACTTTTATCGATTTTTCGGAATTTTGATCATTTTTTTCTGATCAGTTTTGGGGTCAGGGCCAAAAAAGCCAAAATTCACAATACTAAATCGACTATGGTTTTAAAGCAGGGTTGCCATCTCCTGAGCTCTAATTCAAAGTACATACAGTCAGGTGCAAAAGAATTGCCCCAAAAAATTTTTTTTTTTTTTTTTTAACTGGTTTTCTCAAAAATTAATGGTGGCAAAAAAGTCTTATTTACGCCAAAAGAAAGGTCTATTAGTGCACTAATAAATACCCCAAAACTGCCCCAATAACTCCCTTTATTGACGAGAAAATTGGTCATCGTCCAACTGACCCCCCATTCTGACGGTGCAAAAGTAATGCCCCAAAATGTTTAATCGATTAAAACTTAATATTTTGAGTGTTCAGAAAATCTAAGAAAATTCATGCTAGTATAACTTTTGGTACTGATCAAAAAAATTAACTACACCAACTCGATCAGATCACTCTTTCATAAAGTTCTGAAAACCCAGAAATGGCTTGAAATCTGGAAAATTTTTGAAAAAAATTCCTAGGAGGTTGGAAAAATTTTTCTGAAAAAAACGAGTAGGCCCATTAGAAAGAGCCTAAAATTCTCTACAGAATTGCTTTTGAAGCGGGGGGAGGGGGGGGGGGGGTGCGGAGGCGGTGCCGATAGGCGCCGCCGGGGAAATTTGGGTTGTTTTAGTAAGAGATTTTGCACAAAAATAGTTGAATTGGAGTAATATTTGAGAAAATCTAAGGTAGACTGGGCCCGGTGGTGCCGATAGGCGCCGTGACAATTTGGGTCGGATCTGCTAATGGGTTTTGGCTTTAAATGAACATTTTTTACATTTTTTGGGCAAAAAGCCGTTTTCAAAGTACATCTTTGGAATAAAGTACGCCTTCAAATTTTCAAAGCATGAAGGCCGAAAATAAAGTACGTACTTTGAAATAAAGTACATCTGGCAACCCTGTTTTAAAGTGATTTGAATACTCACAGTTCGCGATGTTCCCTTGTGCGGAGTGCCTCAACTGCGGACCGACAACTGCGGACTGACAACTGCGGACCGACAACTGCGGACCAGCACAACTGCGGACCGACAACTGCGGACCGCACAACTGCGGACCGACAACTGCGGACCAATGGGAAAATGCTCAACTGCGGACCAGCCTTATAAATTTTTTTTATTTTAAAACATAAGTTTTTTAAAAACGTAACCACCCTAGTTTTTTTTTTTGAAAACCTAAGCCTAGTACCGGGATGGGTTTCGGGACGAGAAAATGTCGGATTTAGGGAATCGGAAAGCAGCGCAATCTGTGTGTGTCAACCTTAGTTTTTTTCCAAAAATAAATTTTGCGGGTCAATTAATGAATAAATTTATAAAACAAAATGAACAAAAACAAAAAAATCATCGGTTTATTCAGTAATATTTTAAATCATGTGAGAATCAATTACTAATTTCTGGATCAATATTAATAGCCAAGTATTGATGCCCATTATGAGGCTCTCTGTTCGAGGTAACGGTTAATTTTTGCAACGAATCCGTAGGTCAGCTTCGCAATACTGTTTGTCTTTCTTCCGTGGTCATGTCCAGCAAACATAGAACAACGTTTGCACCCAGCAATTTCTCTTCTTTGCGAAGAATGTTGATGAATGCCTAAATTGATGGGTGTCACATGCGAATGCTTGGTGCAGCCTTCATCGACTCACAAAAATTATTCGTTTTGTCCTCTTCACGCAGTGTTCTTTCATGAATTTCCACTTTTGCGTAAAGGGAGCATGGGCCATTATTTTGAGTCCTTTCAGTGTAATTGTCGACAACCTAAAAATTAAGTCTCATAAATTCTGGTTCAATACTAAAAACCAACGATTTTTGTCTGGGTCAGTCCCAATTCGGCAACTCTTTTCTTCAAATTTCTTACGAGATGAAAGAAGCAAAGGAGAATTTCGCCATTTGGAAAAATAGTTGTTACTGCTCTTGAAATCCATGATTGAAAATGAAATGGTCAATTTTGGAATTTGAATGGATGTCGCACAAATGGAATGAATAAATTGGGTTATGAAAAAAAAAAATAAGGTCGTTAGGTTTTTCAAAAAAGAAAGGGGGTAGGTTTTCAAAAAAAAAACTAGGCTGGTTACGTTTTTAAAAAACTTATGTTTTAAAATAAAAAAAATTTATAAGGCTGGTCCGCAGTTGAGCATTTTCCCATTGGTCCGCAGTTGTCGGTCCGCAGTTGTGCGGTCCGCAGTTGTCGGCCCGCAGTTGTGCTGGTCCGCAGTTGTCGGTCCGCAGTTGTCAGTCCGCAGTTGTCGGTCCGCAGTTGAGGTACACCCCCCTTGTGAACTTCGAAAAAGTGATAAAAAAAAAATGTTAGGCCAAGAAAGAATCAATATTTGGCGCAAATTTAAATTCTCTCTTTTCCTCGCAAAGTCTCGCAAAGTATGATTCTTTCTCTTTCTTCTTCTATTTGGCCCTGCAGCTGTGCTATCCTAGTTATAAGGCCAAAGTTTAACACTAAAATAATCGCATGTTAATATTTTATATCGACTTTTCATTGTATTTGTCCGTTTGATGTTGAAATTTATTTGTAAATAAATATTCTACTTGCGAATTGCCTATAAACAGCACTCTTCTTTTATTCTCTAAATTTTGTTTTCTACTAATTGTGGTTTTTTTCATTTTTTCACTCCTTTTTCTTTCTTTTCCATTCATTGTTCTTTATACTCTAAAAAAAGAATAGTAAGTTAATTGGAACAACCGTTGCCAGAGGCTTTTTTCCCATTTCCGCACTTCTTATTCAAACAAATGCAACCACCCCACTGTCCTGTGATGTCTGTCATCATACGGCTTTGGTATTTTATCAATTGTATACCCCATTTGTTGAAGAAAAGACAAGCATTAAGATGGGTTGAATGCCGTCCTCTGAAAAGTGCCGTTGAGAAAAGACAGAGAAAGCAGACAATTTCCGTCACACACACACACACACACACACACACACACGCGAGAACACATACATTGACAGGTCGCAGGTCGACCAGTCCTATCCAACGAGGCCGCTTGGCTTCCCAAGCAGAGGCATTTTTGGGCCATACACGACCAACAAGCATTGGCATTGCCACTCTCTTCAGCAGCAGTAAAGGCAGTGCCTTCGTCAATCATTCGATAGAGCAACGAACAACGGCACTCTCTCTCTCTTTCCTCTCACACTCTTCCTCCATTCTCAGCTTTCTTCACTCACATAAATTCCCCTTTCCCTTCCCCCTTTTTTTTGTTTTGTGCCACGGCAAACGACGAAGACGTACGCCCCCCTTCTTTTTTCCTAACTTTCCCATAATTTTACCAGGAGGCAGAAGCACAAGAGACGCCAATCGGCAATCATGACGTTAATCAGCTGTAAAAGAACGGGAATGATATGGGCATTCTGCCGAATTATATGGTTATTGGCACTGATCTCACCACTGTTCTTTGATCTTGGGACCAACGCAAACCATCTTTATTCTGGTAAAGATTTGTTATAATTTTTTGTTTGACGATTACCATGCTTTCAATGGCATAGTGTACAGTGCTTTTGTCCATTTTAGAGGGCGGCTCTTTTCCTGTGCTCGACTCTGACAGTTCATCAGCCAATGATCCCATAACCTACGGACAAACTTTCTTCCCTGACAATGAATTCCAGCAATCCGATCAATCGTGAGTTTTTTTTCCCATAAATTTTAAGAATAATAATTTTTCATCATTTGAGATACCAACCGGAGTTCGCCCCATCGATGGAACAAATTCTCGAGGAACAGAGGCGCAGACGGCTGTCCAATATTATTGATCAGATGAGGGATAATGGGCAGTTCAACCAGCAGGAAATTGCCGATGGGCCTGGCCAATTTGTGGAGGAAGGCGGTAAATTTATGGGTTTCAAAAATTTGATTGAAGAAGCATATAGTATCTCTAAAATTGTCGTTCGATTTTGTATGTCCTAATTTAACTGTTTAAGAAGTGAATGTCCCCGGTGAACAACAAACTTCCGACACGGGCCCCTATTGGGACGGACTCAAAGAGGTCAGTTGGGGCGACACCATTTGTCTTGTTGGATTGTAGGTGAGACGAATTAAGAAAATGTTGGAAAATTGGAGCAAAATTAAACAGCGAATTGTCCTTTTGCTTAGCGAAGGGAAAGAGTTGAGAAAAATTTTGAACGAAAAGTGCAAAGAGAAAAGAAAATTGTGGGAAAAACTTTGGGAAACATTTGTCGAGGAAAGCGACGAGTTAGAACAGTCGGTGGACCAAAAGCCGACGGTCCAATGGAAGAAGCAATTGCTCGACGAGTACAGCCTATACAGCAAATTGTGTGCCGTGACAAGAAAGGCATTAGAAATATTGGAAAACAAAGACAAAAGGGTCACTTTGGAGAGGGACGATGCAAAATTGAGACAAATATTACTGACAATAGGACGGGTGAAGGAGAGGAAGAAAAGTCTGGACCAAATTCTTGCGAATGGGGCCAGCGGAGAGTCAAAGGAAATGTCGAAAAAACACAAAAGGCTCTGGTTGGAGAGTGTAAACGACGCACTGTCAAGCTACGAAAGGGCGGCCGATGAATTTGACAGAGTTAACACGAAGGTTTTTGAAAACCCAAAAGGACGGGTCAAATAGGAGAGGAGGAGTGAGCAAAAAAACAGGAAGTGGAACATGTGCCATGGCCTCAATTCACTTTTTGGCCTAATTTATAAGGAGATTCAATTCAAATGATTTTCCGTTCCAGGCTGGTGAGCTTGAGTCTTCCGAAATGATCACTGACACTGAGAATGACGAGCGCGAAATTGCCGCTGTCAAAAAAGGCCAAAACGAATTTGTGGAGTTTGTGGAGCCGCGCGCTCATCAGAACAACCGCCACAAAGAATGGATGGACAAACGGTCATTGAGAGCATTTCGCTTACTGACCAAACCCATTCTTTTTGCTTTAGTGTGCCAACCGACTCGGGCAGAAAGGCGCACGCTTTCTACTTTTTGACCAACTCCGGCAATGTTCTTTTCATGGGTTTGCGAACAAAAACTTTCCCAGTTTTTATGTCAACTATTCAGCTTATTTGGCTGTTTGTTGCTTTGGCATCGTCGCGGGCGCAGTTGGCGGTGTTTACTATTACAACCAGTGAGTCAGTCGAGAAGGAGAAATTCGGTACGCAGTTTGAGTCCGCTTTTTTTGCAAATTTTTCAAATTTTTTTATTTTTTGCTACAAAAAGTTCCGGAAACATTTTTACTAAGGTTTTTAGGGTCGCTGATCACGATTCCGGCATCCATTTCGACCAATTTTGAATTCCAGACCCAAATTCGAACAAAAAGTTGAAAAACCCTAAAATTTAAGAGTTCGATTTTTGAACTTTAGATGACTTAATACATGGAACTGAGCCAAAAAAACATAATGGCAAATCGATATTACGATTGCAAACATGTTTTGGCCTAAATCGAAATCTTAAATTTTTAGGAATTTTCGACTTTTTGTTCGAATTTGGGTCTGGGGTTCGGATTTAATCGAAATGAATATCATATTCGTGATCAGCGAC
This sequence comes from Heterodera filipjevi, assembly GCA_039877585.1. NCBI lineage: Eukaryota > Metazoa > Nematoda > Chromadorea > Rhabditida > Heteroderidae > Heterodera > Heterodera filipjevi. The sequence goes on along the minus strand of JBDPZO010000205.1, from coordinate 252 downwards.
CCTAAAAACCCTAGTAAAAATGTTTTCAGAACTTTTTATAGCAAAAAATAAAAAAATTTGAAAAATTTGCAAAAAAAGCGGACTCAAACTGCACTAGTACCGGAAATTCAAGTTAACTTGGGATGTTTTTTACCAATCAACAGTGTGCGTGCCAACCGAATTGACGACCCCTTCAACGAGTTCACCCGTTATTCACCCGCTGGACCGGCAAAGGACAAAACTGAAAAAGTCGGGTTCACCCGTGTTCGGTCA
>JBDPZO010000204.1:0-13078 GCA_039877585.1 Heterodera filipjevi | reverse complement strand
AATAGAAAATAATAAATAAAAGATAACTTCTCTATTTCTTTTTTTTTTTCGTTTCTCTTCTCTACTAAATAACACCACACGGAGCATTCATTTTCATTTTTCCCATTGCCATTGCAAAATGCACACCTTTTTTACATCAATTTATATGATCAGATTTCTCCAAACCAAACATTATTTTATTTAACGAATAAATTTCTTAGTATTTCCTTTTAATATTTTATTAAATTTATTATTAATTCTTTCTTATTTCATTAAGTTATTTTATTTGTTCCCATTAAGTGCCGTACATTTAAATTTTTTATATGTATTTAAATTGTTTGGGTTTTCTTTAGTTTTTCATTTTATAACAACATCTCCTCTTATTTATTTTTGAACTGACTAAATTCCAATTTTGAATAGAGGCTTTTAGCTCGAAAAACCCACAGGTCTTAACTTGGGTTAGGACCAAAAAATGAATTTTGCGTAAATAATTTCTCAGCAAACAAAGAATAGCATTTTGAAAAATAAAATCTTTAAATTAAATACTATGGAAAAGCAGATCCGTGCTAAATTGAAGAAAAGCGGATTTGGGCCGATTAATTTGCCGGTTCCATCCTCCATAGAAGATTTGCCTGAAGGAGAAAGCAGGCCATGGGTCGAACTGCTCGAGAAGACCGGTTTCTTAATGGAGAAAGTGAAGGCAACTACAGTATTACGCAAACACCAATTCGTCTCAACTCCACGCGTTATATTGGGCGACTCCAATGCGAAGCAGCTCGAAAGCCTTTGGCCATCATCTCAATTTATTGGCTCAGAAGAAGGAAGTGTCGGTGATGTGGTGCGGGCATTTGATTCCGTCGCATTCTCATCAAAAGTAAAAGTTGGAGTGATCATGGTCGGGCGCGATGCTTTAATGAAGAATGAGACAGCGGACAGTGTCATGGAGAAGATGGGAAGACTCGTTCAAATGTGCGCACAATTCCCTTATGTCACCTTCTTTTGGCTTCCACCTCCTTTCATCGAGACCGACAAATTGAGCACGATATGCTAGTTGAGAAAATGAGGGACTTCTTTGGCCGGTTGCGGGGAAACATCCGTTTTGTGGCGACAACACCGACTGGTCGATCACTTCTTGAGATTTGGAGATACGGCAATGGCTACAACACTGATCACGTATCACCGGAAGGGCGAATGAAAGAGAAGGGACTCCACATGTTGAAGGCGTGGTTGATGACGCAAATTAAAGACTTCCCGGGTGATCGCGAATTAGGTGTAGAGAAGAAGAAGTTGGAGAGTGACGGAAAAGCAAAGGACAAATTGGAGGGACAACGTATGGGGACGAACGAACCCACTCGGCCTTCGCCATTCCGTCGTGCTGGACATGTTTTCAATCGTTCCGACAGGCCGACATTTCACCATCCCTATTCGCGCACCGCCGCTGGTCGTCATCAGTTCCACCCCTTTCGTCAGTCGAATGTGCCGAGCAACAAACGTTAGTTTGAGCGCTGAGGACATCGCTTGTTAGAGGCCGAGGATGTGATAAATAAATTAAGACCTCATTGACTTTTTATAATTTATTGTTTTATGTCTTTTCCTTTCTTTTGATTGTGTTTAGTTAGATTGTGTGCGGAGACGACTTTTAATTGTGTGATAATTCGGCGCTTAATTGTTAAGTTTAATTTGTAGTTCTTTGGTTTTCGCTTGTTTGTTTTAAATTATTTGGTATTTTGTGTGTGTTTAAAGCCTCTAAAGTCCTCAACGCTTTATTTCGACGCAAATCGGTCAATTAAGAGTGGGGAAGTACGACTAAGGGAAATGGCAAAATGTTTAATAATTCAAATAATTCCCATTTCTCCATTTTTTCTCAACAATTTCTTGTTCATACCCCCATTCTTACCAGTGCTTATTTTTTGTCGGGGACGCGGGGATGACATGTCGGGGAACGGGGAACGCCGGGGATGGGATGTCGGGGATCGGGTCGGGGATGAGGCCCAAAAATGGCTTCGGGTCGGGTCGGGGCTGAACCCTACTTAAATCACATCCAAATTTCAAAAATCCCGGCGGCGGCTATCGGCACCGCTGGACATTATTTTCTTTAGAAAGTTTTCAAAAAACGACCCAACACTACCGATTTTAGCGAAAATCTGTTAACAAATCGGCCATAAATTTTCAAAATTTCTCCCGGTGGGCGCCTATCGGCACCACCAGCCCCATAAACTTTAACTCATTATTAAAAAAAATTATTTGAAAATAAATTATTCGAAGAGCAAGAAAATTTAATAAAAAGCATTAATTTTTAAATCAAAAGGGCGGGAGTCGGAGGTGCCGATAGGCTCCACCGTGGAAAATTTTGAAAATTTAGGTCTGATTTGCTTTGGATCTTGCCAAAAAATGGGCATTTTAGAAGGTTTTTTCCCCAAAAAATCACCTAAGTCATCAAACCTCAATTTTCAATAAATATCATCTATGACCTGCCCCCTTCAAAAGCCATAATTTTTCACGGCAGACCCTATATATAATATAAATGATTTTACGGAACCGGTCATTTTGGCGTGACCATTTTGGCGTGGACATTTTGGCGTCGATGGTCATAACTTTGTCCAAAAGAAAGCTAATTGAATATTATTGCTACCATTCGATAGCTCTTGGTAAGCTCTATAAGCATGCATAATTTCAAAAAATTTGGTCCACCCAAAAAAAGTTATGTTTAAAAAAGTTCAAAAAATTTCAAATTTTGGAAATTTCTTGAATTTTTTAACGTTTTTGAATATAGCTTTTTATTGGGTGAACCAAATTTTTTTAAATTATGTAGGCTTATAGAGGACACTTAGGGCTATCGAATGATACCAAAGATATTTTGTTTAGTTCCCTCTGAGAAGAGATATCCTACGACGCCAAAATGGCCCACGCCAAAACGGCCACGCAAGAGTGGCCACGCCAAAATGGCCACGCCAAAATGACCCCGCCCGTGATTTTAGTATTTTTTTAAGTGCGTAAGAAAAATTTTTGAAAAAAGTCTCGGTCTCGACTCGAGAAAAGTCTCGGGGTTTTCTGGTCTCGGTCTCGATATCGAGTCTCGGGGTCAAGTCTCGAGTCTTGAGTCTCGGAAAATTTTGGTCTCGCACATCACTAAAAGGTGGCGAGACGGCAGGAGCGAGAGAGAATGAAACCTTTATGGAATTGGCGCGGAGTGCCTTCTAGAGATAGTGTTAAATAGCGAAGCTGTTTCTTTTTTAAAAGTTTTATTTATGACTGCCAGTGCCCATAGGGCACTGGTTGCTGCATAAAGAATAAAATTAGGACTAAAAAACTCGTTCCGGCGGGGTTTCGGGCGGCGATGTTTTGTCCAGTTCCGGTTTTAATTAACTCACTATTTCTTTATTCAAGAATAAGTTATCCATTATCAAATAAGGGAAGGCATCTTAAAAAGTCACATATTGCAGGTCAACGTGCTCGTCATTCTGTTCATCTTCTCACTGTTCCACCAACAAGAGAATCTTTTCGCCGCTTTTGGCTTTCCTCCCGCCCAACAACAGCCCATTGTGATCGGATTGCAGATCAGTCGATTTGTCATGGGTTAGAAAGAGTGAAAATGAAAAAAAAAATTCCCCTTTTCAGCCCCCTACCTCAAAGTTTTCTCCGTCCTAATGAACGTGATCAGCCGGAAATGTGAATTTTCTGCCGACCATTTCTCCGCCAAGCTTGGCCATGCACCGCAAATGCGCAGCGGACTGAAGAAAATGGTCGGTAAAAAAAGTCCCTCATACAGTATTCGGATAAAGTATAGAATTGGGGCCGCAAAAAAAAGCACCCAAAACGTGTTCCAATCAATTTCGTATACCTCTAATCATCATAAAGATATTGCCGAGATGCGGAAATGCCAAAACCCCGAGTTTTGAACCATTTTAAATGGCAAAAACTGACGAAAATATAGGCAAAACTCGGTATTAAATTAATTTTTTCGAGCATATATGGTATCAATCGAGAGCTCTAGATTAGACAAAGCGAGCAAGAGGGTGAAAAAAGTGATCAGACGAGGTTTCAAAACAAGACAACTGGGTCACTGTGAAAATGGACATTTCAGTACCGTGACCCAAAACTAAGGCGAAGCGGGTCATTTTTAGCGTGGCCAGTTTAGCGTGGCCGGTTTAGCGTGGCCGTTTTAGCGTGAGTAGCATTACCAAAAATTATAATCAATTTGGTTAAAACTGTCGTAGAAACTTTTATTTCTTTAATTCACTGTAGTAGTCATTTAGGGCATCATGTGATTCCGACAGTTGTTGATTTCGACAGTGAACTCTTTCCCTTGCTCTTTATGTCTGCTATTGGTTTCGACAGTACAGTGAATTCGACACTGAGTGATTTCGACAGTAACACCGAGTTTTTAAAATTGGCATAAAATTAAACTTTCACCTAAGCAAATTGAACAAATAATGAGTGATTTCGACAGTAACGCTTGATTCTATGAATGGTTATTTTCACGGTCTGGGCCCTAAAAATCTTTTTAGTTCACCATTGCTAAATTGGTCAAAAATATAAAGAGCTCCGTTGTGTTCAAGTTTCTTTTGCTGCGCTTTGTCACAATAATGGGCTGTTGTTGTGCCATTTTGTTAGATGATTCTGCTTAGATAAACTAGCTTAAAAGAAAATGTTTGGAATAAATTACACACACACATTAACGATAACCCAAAATAAAATAAATAACTAAAAACGGCCAGGCTAAACTGGCCACACTAAACTGACCCCGACCGAAACTAAGGAAACTGATTAAAAATGATCCCATTCAATCTCTTATGAATAGGCTTGGGATTTTTGTATAAGAAAAATCGCAAAATATGTAAATAAATATGTATAAAAAAATGCCGAAATATGTATTAAATATGTATAAAAATCCCCTAATATGTATCTTTATATGTAAATAAAAATGCCAAAATAGCATCAAATAGGTGCAAAAAATTTTTTATTACCGATTTTTGGGCAGTAAATATAGTAATTTCTTTTACAATCAGAAATTGTTCAAGGTTTCGGCCGTAAATCTCATTCAAATGGAATGGGAAAAATTAAATAAATTCCATATTTGTCAAAAAAAAAAAAATTGAGTTTTAGGGAGATTTTTTTTAAGAAAAAGTTCTTGTTTTTAGGGGTATACTTTTTTTAATTTTAAAAGTTTTATTTTTTATGACATTTTCCTTATAAATTTCTCAAAAACATGAAAATATGTACCAAAAATACCTATATGTAAGAAAACATGTACATATGTAATATGTCGAAAAACCCCTAAATATGTAAAAACTTGTAAATAAACGTCCAACTTTTACAAGCAAATGCAAAAAGAGTGTTTTTCCTACTATTCAGAGCATGAAGAATCCAGGAAAAAAATATGTATTTACATATAAATCCCCTCTTATTGGCATAAAAAATATTCCATAGATGCGGAATATTTGTTTTTTGAAAATTTATCTGTAATAAGAGATTGATTGGAACATTTTTGGGGTTTTTTTTGCGGGCTCAATTCAATGTTACACCTCAGTATTAATAAAATGTAAACCGTTTAACACAATACTATACTTAAACAGGACGTTTTCCTTTATTACATTTTATGACATATAAAATTGGTCCAATAACTATTTTAAGAGTAATTTACAAAACTATTGCCAATTAGGCATTTTTCCATTCAAGAATTTTCTTTATTTTGTACAGGGCAATGACAATCTATTGCTGCCCATCTATGATGTTCTCTACTCATGGTGTAACAATTCACATCCGCCAATAATTGAGAGAATTGAAGTGTTGAAAAAATTCGAATAAATTTTGGCCTATCAGAGAATTATACATTTTGCCGAAGCAATAAATTTAACTTTTATTTTTTTTCATTTAATAGCAGTCCTTGATTCAAAATGATTGAACTTGCTCGACTTAATTAATTTATTTAAAATAAAAATAAACCTTATTAAATTGATAATTCTTGAAACAGAATAAGAGTTGGACGAAACAAGGAAGAAAAATTTTACGAAACGAAAACGAAACAACACGCTTTTGAAAAAAAAAAATGTTTTTTTCTAATCGAATACATCTATTAATTAAAGTCAATTTTTTGACCTTGGTACCGGAACCAGTACTAAAGGCATTTTTATTTCTGAGGGTTTTGAGATGAATTTTGAGTAAACCTTGTGTAGAGGCGCCGGTGGTGCCTATGGTGTTGCGTCTTTTCTGGCCAAGACATTTGCGGCCTGTAAGAGTGTTTTGAGACATAGCGGCCCAAAATAATGGGAAATTTTGCGGCCCCAGCCAAAATTGGACATTTACGGGCCGTATTTTTGCTGCCCAATTATGACCATTTATTTTTCTGGTTTGAATTTGAACTTTTTCAATTCTTTTCTCATTAAAAAGCCATACCATGTGATCAGACAACAGTTTTTTATTTTATCTTTCCTTTTCCAAGTTAATTATGCAAAATCAATATTCTTGAAACCTTTCATAAGCAAGATGATATTGGAGTCTCCCCCCCCCCTCCTTTGGTGAAAAAATTGAATATTTAAAAAAATTACCCTTTTTATTGGATATGATAAAATTTAATATTATTGAATTTCTCAGAGGAATATCGCAAATTATGTTATGGACCCTTAATTGTTTTTTCATTTTTATTATTTCCGTATCTTTATAAAGATAGTAATGCGAAGAACCAACAATTTTATTTTCTTTTTGCACAATAACATTAAAATTTTCTATTTTTTTATACTAACACGCCCAAAAGTTCATTTTATAACGTACGCCGAACTGGCCACGCCGAAAGATCCTACGCCGAAAAACCCCACGCCGAAAAAGCCTCACGCCGAAATGGCCACGCCGAATAGGGCGGCTCCTTAAAACGCGGCTCAATTTTGGTGGCCCGACCAGGGATGCGATCGCCAAAACCCAAAAACCCGGCACGAGAGCTCAAAAACCCGGAAAATTTTCCATAATTTTGACAAAATCAACACTTGGATTTTTGACTGAGTCGACAAAACGCGCATTTTTGGCTGAGTCGACATTTTGTGGAGTCGACAAAACGTCGATTTTTGACTGAGTCGACAAAACGTGCATTTTTGGCTGAGTCGACAAAACGTCGAGTCGACAAAACATATAGTCGACAAAATGTAGTTTTTTGACTGAGTCGACAAAACGTCGAGTCGACAAAACGTAGGTGCGCCGAATGACTGAAAATAAGAAACCCGGCAAAATAAGGGAAAAACTCAAAAAACCCGGCACTTGAAAAACCCGGCAAAACCCGGCACGGACCCCAAAAACCCGGCAAATGCCGGGTTTTCCAGGCATAATCGCATCCCTGGGCCCGACACTTAGAGAGTCTCGACATTTAGGGATTTCAATTACGCAAGTAAAAATCTTATGTTGAATATGCAACTCAGCATATGCACTCCTTTTGTCTGCTTTGGCCAGTTAATTTTCGAAAATGAATAAAGTTAACCGACAGCACCTTCTTTTCCACTGCCTCAGCCACCTTCAAATTCTCCAAAATGGTGTCCAACCCACACTTACCATGCACTGCCTCCGGCACTTGTTGGAGGTTGACCCCCAGTTGATGTTCGATTTGGCGGTAAAACATCCTAACAAAATACGGGCCTTTTTACTAGTACGCCAGAGAATATTTGGCGCGTTAAGTCATTTGACATAGGGGCTACAGTAATCCAGTAAAAAGGTCGGCTCTAACTACTTTCGTCCACGCGTACTTTATTTTGTGCCATTTTTTCAGTGTTTGCACGGATACCCGATATTTGGGTGATCTGACACTTAGGGAACTGATTGGGTATCCAAATGATGATGAAATTCTTACACACCTCAGAACATAGCAGTACCAACCAGGGATGGGCGAAATTTCATTTCGCGTTTCGAAAATTCGGGTTTTTTCCGTTTCGAATTTCGAGTTTCGGGTAAAACGCCGAAATTTCGCGAAAAAAGACCCCTAGGTGGTTCAGGTTCCTACCAGGGATGCCGCCGATCTCAGATTTGAAAAATAGGAAAACCGGAATTCCGATGCCCAAAATTTTCTCGGAATTCGGAAAACCGGAATTCCGATGTCCAAAATTTTCTCGGAAATCGGAAAATCGGAATTCCGGTCCAAAAACATCGGAAATCGGAAAACCGGGTCGGAAATCGGCGGCATCCCTGGTTCCTACCGGCACCACCGACTCCCGTCCCTAAAAAGTGATACATTTTATTGGGTTTTCTTGCACTTATAACAGATCGCATTTGTCCTTATTTTGAGGGTCCAAATCTTACAATTTCTAAATGTCCTTATTTGTAAGATTTGTCCTTATTTCAGCTCTTTGTCCTTATTTTAGTCTTATTTTTAGGATTTAAAGGAAAATTGCGATTTTAAATGATAATCTTTGAAATAAAATAACCATTGACGTGAATTTTATAAAAAATCTTAACAAGATTCGCCAAAATATTCAAATTTCTCCCAAGCCTTTGTGACGACATTTTTTTTTGAATAATCTTCAAAAATAGCCACTTTTAGGCCAAAATCCGTTCGTAAACAGACCCAATTTTTTAAAATTTTCCCCGGCGGCGCCTATCGGCACCGCCTGACCCCTTTTACATTAGATTTTCTCATATTCAACAATTTTTCGTTTTAACAAATACACTCAAATTATCAAAATTTTCCGGCGCCTAGCCTTTTCTTCCATTTTTCATATAAGTTCGGCACCGCCGACCCCTCCTTCGTCGAAATTAAAATTTTAATTTCGCATTCCAAGCCGGAATTGCCCAGAAACATAGTTGGCGGCAAGAAATACGTTGCTAATGCTTGATTTGTTGAATAAAAATGCGATTTAAAGCTTTGGAGCGTGTTTTAAAAAATTTCCTTATTTTTGACCCCAAAATCTTATTTTTGACCAGCGATGTTCTTATTTCGGGAAATTTTCGATGCGATCTCTGACTTATAACAATTTTTTCAAAGTGATAATTAATGATTTTTTGCCAGCAAAAGATTATTTTGAAAATCATTAAACAATAAAAGGACTAATTTATTCAAATGGTTTTATCACAAATGGTCTTATACCGGGTTCGGGTCGGTTCGTCGCGGCCAGTTCGTCGCGTACGGTTCGTCACGGGTTTTTCGTCGCCGGTTTTTTCGTCGCCGAATTTTTCGTCGCGGGACGGTTCGACGCGCCCAGTTCGTCGCCCGTTAAAAATGGCCTTTTCTTCGCCAATATTAAAAATTCAAAAATTTTGATATTATTCTAAGCTATTCTATGTACGCATCTTTCTATATCATGATGGCCGAAATTGAAACAAAAAGGCAGAAGGAAAAATTGCTAAACCATGGATACCTTTACACCTTCAACTAATTTAACGCTAATAATAGCATCAAATTTTGGCATTGCTAGTTTAGGTATGACTATAGAGAAGGATTCACATTGATTTTTTCACATAAAAAATGTTTTTGTTAAAATTTCGTTGCATATTAGTGCTACTGCTTCTAGGGTCCATCAGACTTAATTTTTATATAAATTTTTGGGGCCTAAATTGGTTATTTGTCCACTTGATACATGGAAATGTGTTCGTAATTACGTGCACATGCTAAGGTTCGTTTTTCTGTACCCTGGGCTTGCTTAGTTCCCAAGTGCAAATCTAAATAATAAAGGAAAGAAAATTTTGATTACGGCGACGAAAAAGTCATTTTATGTTGGGCGACGAACGCGACGAACCGTCCCGCGACGAAAAATTCGGCGACGAAAAAACCCGCGACGAAAAACCGCGACGAACCGTACGCGACGAACTGGCCACGACGAACAGGGCTGCTCCCCTTATACCAGGGATGCCGCCAATTTCCGATTTTCCGATTTCCGATGTTTTTGGGGTCGGATTTCCGATTTTCCGATTTCCGAGAAAAATTTGGGGCATCGGAATTCCGTTTCCGATATTTTTGGGGAAAATCGGAATTAATTTCTCAAAAATAAATAAAAATTTTCGTATGATTATTTTGTTTCAAAAATTTGTTTTAATTGTTAAAATCTGACTTAAAACACAGAAACAGTCAAAACACGTAACAAGAGCAACGAACCTCTCTTCGGACATTGATGGTCGACAAAAGCGAATTTTAAAAAAATTAAAAACTTCGTGAAATCAGCGATTAGAAATACGTATCAATGCTAACTCTGAAACTTCAATTGAATTTTGCGGAAAAATGTCTCATTTCGGGGTAGAAAACCAGCAATGTGTAAGGGTACTTACTATAAACCAGGGTTCCGATATGTCCTGATTTATCAGATTTGTCCTGATTTGGAGGGTCCAAACCTAGACAAAATAAAAATATCCTCATTTGTCAGAAATGTTCTGATTTCAGCCCATTGTCCTTATTTTGTTCTGGTTTCTTATTTTGGGGTAAAAATCGAGAAAATATTACTATTTTTTACATTTTGGTAAGTGATTTCATTAATATTTTCAAAAAATTTCCCCCGGCGGTCCCTATCGGCACCGCCGGAAACGCATTTCTTTTTAAATTTTGCAAAAAAAAACTCAAAATTTACCATTCTTGGGGAAAAATCTGTTAATAAATAGGCTATAAATTTACAAAATTTCCCCCGGTGGCGCCTATAGACACCACCGGACCCACATTCGCGTAGATTTCCTCAAATTTTATCTTAAAAATCCCCAAAGTTGGTTAGTTTTTGCACAAAATTTGTTACCAAAAACACACAAATTTTCAAAAATTTCCCGGCGGCGCCTGTCGGCACCGCCGACCCTTCCTTTTTGAAAATAAAAATTAAAGGTCTTTTTCAAAGCCGGACAACTAAAGAAAACTTACCCTGAAATGTACGATTTGTGTAGTTCCAATCCCAAATTGTTCAAATGATTATTGATAATGAAAAATATGATATTGATAATCATTTACTTAAATAAATTGATGTACAATTGCTGTGCAATCATTTTTCTAAATGTTCTGATTTTGGACCCCAAAATCTGATTTTTAGGACCGGATGTTCTGATTTTGAAAATTTTGAGATCGGAACCCTGCTATAAACTGACTTATAAATTAATACGCATTACCACTAAGGTTGTTGGAATGTGTAAGCTAAAAATGTATAACTGAGGACCATAAAAAATAAAATTTCTAAAAAATAGAATTTTCTTCGAACTAGGTAAAATAACACCATCACAAATCTGATGAGAACTTTTGATAAACAAAAGCGAACTTAGAAAAAATAGAATTTTTCGACGTCTGATTCGAATTTGGGTCCGGGGTTCGAATTTTGAGTCAAAAAGTTGGCCAAAAACGAGTTGAATGCCGTCCGGACAAAGCATAGTGTTACCATTATTTTTGCCTCTCATCACAAACGACAAATTTAATGTGGGTTTTGTCAATTGTGATTGGACGGCATTCAACTCGTTTTTCGCCAACCGTTTTTATATCGACTCGTTTTGACTCAACTCGTTTTTATTGTCTCAACTCGTTTTTATTGTCTCGACTCGTTTTTTGGACTTGAAACCTAAGAATTCGACTAAATTTTCGAAATTTTTTTTTTGCTTTTTAGTATTTTTTTTGATTTTTAAGTACTTAAAAATTCGTTATTGAAAATACAGCGCCAGATTCATGGCGCCGGAATCATAGCGCCGGATTCATAACGCCTGGTCACGGCGCCGGATTCATGGCGCCAGATTCATAGCGACGGATTCATGGCGCCGGATTCATAGCGCCTGGTCACGGCGCCAGAATGAATCGTTCCAATAACTTTCGTGAAATATCTTTTAAATTTTGTTATTAGTAGGGCAACCGTTTTGTGGCATATGCCTCTTTTTTTCTGCGCACTAGTTTCGATATATTAAGCATAAATAACGCATTTTCCACTTGGTTTGAAGCTTCTACGTTGAATTTTATAATGCCTTTGTTTGCCTTTTTCGGGATTTTCAAATGCCTTTTTGGCATTTTCGTGTTTTCATGCTTTTTTGGAGTTTTTGGGTGCATTTTTTCTAAATTTAGAGAAATTTCTTAAGAAAAAAGGCAAAAAAAATAAAAAATCGACCCCTAAGAATCGGCTTTAAAATTTTTTAAAAAGTACACCCCCTAAGAATGGAAAAATCTTACAAAAAATTGCCACTAAAAATTATATTTTTTATTCAAAATTTTGATTCGCAAAAAAAATTTTTGCTTTATTTTTGTAAATATTAAATTTATTTCGCTTGTCCTCGGTGATAGGGAAAAGAATGTTTTTCTCTATGATTTTGACTTAAAAAATTGCTTTAAGAAAATTTTGGCTTTAAAACGGCAGGAAAAAATGTGCGTTCAAAAATTTTAAATGCCTATTTTCATACCTTTTTCGGGATTTTTGTGCCTTTTCATGCTTTTTTTGGAATTTTTTGGTGCCTTTTTCGCGATTTTTAGTGCCTTTTTTTGGTTGCTCTAGTTATTAGAAGCTTTTTTTACAATTTTATATTCCAAATACCACAATAAAAAATTTTTAAAATTTTTACTTTTAATTTTTTTTTTAACTGAGACGGAGTTGGCCCTTTTAGTACTAAGACGCAGTTGGCGAGACGCAGTTGGCCAGACGCAAATGACCCCTACCGAAACTGACCCCGACCGTATTTTGATGCCTTTTTCGGGACCCCTTTTTTCCGGTCCCTAGCAGTGTTCGGACCTCATACTTCATACTCATACTCATACTACGAGTATGAGTATGAGTATGAAGGTAAAAAAAGTCGGTATGAAAGTATGAGGTGAAAAAAAGTCGGTATAATTGTATGAGTATGAAGTATGAGGGGAAAAAAAGCGGTATGAGTGTATGAGTATGAGAAAAATGCCAAAGTCCGAACCTCATACTTCAAAAAGACCGAAAATTAACCATTTTTGGTGAAAATCTGTTAATAATAGGCTACAAATTTTCAAAATTTTGGCCTGTGGCGCCTATCGGCACCACCGACCCTTCTTTTTTGCAAAATTATATTCAAAGCCCGACAGCTAAAATTCCAGTACTAAGTTGCTCAAAAAGATTATGGGTAATGAATATATGGTTTTTGATTCTCATTTACATGGATATATGAGTATGATGTATGAGGGGAAAAAAAGTCGGTATGATTGTATGAGTATGAAGTATGA
>JBDPZO010000202.1:0-10009 GCA_039877585.1 Heterodera filipjevi | reverse complement strand
AATATCACCGGCTCATTGTTTTCTCCGTCACTCTTTGTGTATTCTTCTGACTCAGTTGCAGCAAAATATCCTTCTGCGTCGTGATCAAATGCTCCTTGCTCAACAGAAATGCTATCCTCATTAGATGCGTTGCATGGACGTTTCTTCAGATTTAAATTTATTAGTAATTGATCACGATTGCTTTTCATCTTCGAAATACTTGTTTTCATAGATACATTTGGAAAATTTGCAATTATTAAGAAGTAAATACGATATTACATACATATGCGAAACAGAATTATTTACTAAAATCAATTTCAGATATTATTTAGCTTAGGTGAGATTTTGTCGAGGCGAGATTTTGTCGTTTTTGGCTGAGGTGAGATTATGTCGTTTTTTGGCTTAGGTGAGATTTTGTCGGGGTGAGATTTTGTCGAGGTGAGATTTTGTCGTTTTTGGCTGAGGTGAGATTATGTCGTTTTTTGGCTAAGGTGAGATTTTGTCGGGGTGAGATTTATCATAGCGCCGCATTTTCCTGGTGTCGCATTTTCCAGTGTCGCATTTTCCGGCTGGCCTTGTGTGTATACTGTTAGGGCCGGAACATACATTAGATAATTAATTTTAATTATTTAACAAAAGAGACACACCGTACTGATGAGGCCCGGTCTCTTTTGTTAAATAAATGCGGTTTTCGCGAAATGCCCCTTTCGTGACATCATAATTTTGGCGTGTTATTTCTTATTTATTATTCTTTATTCTGTATTTTTTTTATTTCTTTTTGTATATCAACTTTTTGATAACTTAAACTGTTCTTTCATAAAATACCAAAAAGTGAAATACCCTTTTCAAAAATGAAAAAAAGACAAATAAAAACTAAACGTATTCATCCTTTTCTTTTTATAATCTTCATTTGCATTATTCGTTTCTTTAATTAGTAGATTGAAATGTTTTCTTTTGAAGTTTTTAGGCAAATTATTATATGTATTAATTTTGCTCAATTGAAATAATAAGAATTTATTAATTTTATTGCGCAAAATAACGGATTAATTTATTTAACTGACATAGATTCATGCAGCTAAATAATTTATGAATGTTAAAAATTAGAAAATAAATATTTCTTTCGCAATTTCTTCTAATTGTGAGGCATTTGTAGCGACATTCCGTTATGGAAAAAGTGTTCTGGAAAATAGAAGTCTTAGTGCATCTTTTAATGTATTACTTTAAGGAAGAGTTAATTACTAATTTATTATTGCTAAATGTTTAACCCTGACTCGGGGTCGGAGTTGACATACACCCTAAGAATGGGTCTTTTGATGAAACTAATGAACAAATTTTTATATTAATTTGGAAAAAAGAGAAATTTAGGAGGAAAAAATCGTCTGATCCAGATGAAAATTCGCTGTTGTGAATAGAAGTACTGTTTCTCCCGGTCTTAACTTCTTGTTCAAATCAACCTATAAGGCAGAAATTTTAAAATAAGTTTTTAAATGTAAACGTGTTTCAAAAGTTCTCCAAATTTCGAATTCATCAAACATCAAAGCCATATTTTAATATTTTTGGGGAAATTTTGGTTTTGCCACCAAATTCTTTAATTAAAATACAATAAAAACGAATACACTCCAAAGAAACGACCACTTGAAAATTTTTGCCAAAATTGTCAAAAATTCATTTTGTTAGGCAGTGCAACAAATTAATGTAAAGACGGTTTTATTTAAAAATTTTCAAAAACTCCTCCAGTAGCGCCTATCGGCACCACCGGGCCTCTTGCACTTTTGAGAAAAATAAAATGTTAAATTGTGTGATTTCATTGAAAATATAATTAAATGTTCTTAATTATAATGCCTAATTTTGGTTTTAAATATATAAATGATTAATTTTTAATTTCATGGCATATTTTTTGTTTTAAAAAAATATTTTATCGACCATTTATTTCTTTATAAATTTTTTATTTTCACATGGTTCTTTAAATATTTTCTTATTTATTTATATTTTGAAATTTATGTAGTTAATTTTTGCCCGTGCCAACATCTTTCGCGCCCCACATTGGTCCGTCTAAGCTTTTAGTTTGTTCTGCCACTTTTTCAGTCCGAACGCTTTAATTTATTTTTTTCACTGGGAATTTTTGGTATTTTTCTTGAGCTTTTCCTTCAAGGAAATGCCTTTTTTTAATTTTAAGCTTTTATTGCTGTTAAGGTATAATAAACAATTATTTAAAACAATTTTTTTTAATACTTATTTTAAATTTTTGGTATTTTAAAGAGAAAATTAGTCTTTTCGAATTTTGTTTTAATGTTGTCATCACGGGCAAGAATAACAATAATTAGATTACAATATATCATTATAATTAGATTAACTAACTATTTTTTTATCTTTTCATATATTTGCTAAGGCCATTTTAACTTTTTTAGTTCGCCCCTTCATATTTGGTTTTTGCCTTTTTCTTAAAATTTTTATTTCATTCTTATCTATTATTATTTTAATTGTAATTCGCATTTTAACAATAGTGTATTTTTTATTTTATAACGTTTAAAAAACATCTTAAAACAAGTTTGAAGCACTCTATTCTATTTGGAAATTTATAGATATTTTTAAATCACAATAGTTCATAACGATGAATCTTTGTGTTACTTTTAGAAGACAAAATTAAAGAAGAAGATTTTAAAAAAACAACAAAAGAGATGAAGGATATGTTTGAAGAACATCATAAAACTCTTCCTATAGGATACGATAGTCAACAGCATTCTATTTCATCAAACATTAGTACAAGTTCTACAAGACAGGGATGTCAAACGACGCCCACAAAAAATTTCGGAAATCGGAATTCCGAGGCTCCAAAAAATTTCGGAAATTGCAAATCCGAATTCCGACCCCAAAAAATGTCGGAATTCGGAAATCGGTAATGTTTTTTATTAAAAAAACTTTATTCTTCCAAGTATGCAGCCAAATGCTGTAAACTTTGTACTGTATTTTGAAATCACCTCATTAATGCAGTCACTTGTCCCCAAGGGATATTCCGAAATTACGAGCTTGGTGCAATTCTTTTTAATTCATTCTTCATTATTTATCTTTTCGTCAATCATTTTCTTTTTTTTTAAGTAATTTTTGTAAATTTTAAATGTTTATGTATAAAATTTGATCTTAAAATCCATCCTTTAGAATCAAGATTTATTTTCTCCAATACTACATTTTGCAAAAAAAAAAAAAAAAATTTTTTTTTATATAACTGAGTTTTATAATTTCCTAAATTTGGCCCTCATTTACAGACTCCCTTTCGGCAATTAACAAAAGTTCCATAAATGATCAAAGATAAAATCACAATATTTTTTTTTATGTAACTCGGACATAATGCTTATTCTCTGCGTTTAAAGAATTAATTCGAAATACGTTTTATTTGTTTTTATATGTATAAATTTCACGCGGCGTCTGTGGACTCATATGTTAGTACGGCATTGTGATGGAATTGATTAGAGAATGAATTTATTAAGGATACTTTATTCAATTTTGAATTAATCTTTTTTGCTTTAATATAATATCAATAGCATTTTAAACTTTAGTTTTATTAAAAAGAAGTTGGTTTTACTTTCCATTCCAAAAAAAAAAAATGTTTGCTTCGCTGTCGCCTGAAATCATTTGAATTTTTATTTAATTTTTCTCAACAAAACCATTGCCTTTTTTATTAGGTTTTTAAAAATTATTCCATAAGTACTCAAAATAACTATTTTTGTGTTTAAACTCTTTTTTAACAAAATAGACATAATTATACAAAAATTTTCCCGGCGGCGCCTATCGGCACCACTGGCTCCCGCCCCTTATTTCAATTTTTCAAAGAAACGAAAGCCAAAATAAAGGAAGGTCCTTTGAAATAAACGACGGATGGGGGAACTTGTTTAATTATTTATCTATTAAATCTAATCTTATATTTTTGCATGCAAAATAAACTTAGGCTCTAAAAGCAAAAATCATGGAAATTTTTTCTGAAATCTAAAATTGAAAATGAAACCAAGTGCGAGAAATGTCCAAAATATTGCGAATTATGAAGATGAAATTGATTTGGATGGAAAACGGAGAAATTGAAAATTTCACATAGCAAAAAAGTTCAGCAATTTGTTATGATATTTTTTAAGCGTTTTATTTTCTGGATAAAAAAATTTTGCAAGCAAAATAAAATTTTTTTGTTTTAAAACCGAATAAACCGAATAAACCGGGAAAAACCCAACCGCAAACCGGGGTCGACCAAAAAGAAACCGAAAACCGGGGTCAGCAAAACCGGCTCTACCGAAAACGGTGGGATTGTTTTAAACCGATTTTGCCCCACCCTACTATACAACATAAGGATAGTTTTCTGCCTTTAAGAATTAATTCTCAGAACCCGTTATATTATTGTTATATATTTAATTCCTTGTTGCGTCCAGAGAATTGAAAAAATTGCTGATCTTGTACTTTATTTAACAAAAAGATTCCATTGATATTACTCAATTAACTTTTCATGTTAGTTAATATTTTGTAATTGTTCCAATTGGTATTAGTTATTAAATAATTTAATTATATTTTTTACATCGAATTATAAGATGCTTTCATGCATTTTTGGTATTACTTTATTTTTAATATAGTTATATTCATTTAATTTTGCCTTTATTCTTAAAAAAGCTCATCTTTTTCCTTTTGTTTCTTTTGATTTTTCTTCCTTTTATTTTAATTAATAATCTAGTAAATTTTTCTTTATTTGGTATCACTTAATTAATAATTCTTTTCAGATATATTTATAATTCGTTTTTGAGTTTTAAATTTAGATAAAACGGAGCAGATTAAGTTTTAAAAAGCAATGCTATTTCAATGTTTTGTTTATAAGTTGACCCCCAGTTTTCCAGTATAATATTTCTCTATTTTAGAAAATTAAAAAATATATTTTAATTTGAACTTCTAAATTAATATTTGTTTGTTTTTTAATTAATTATTAAATGGTCCATCTTATCATTTTAATTTTCCTTACCATGATTTCAATTCCCATGCACAGGAAAGAAAAAAAAAAAAGAAAAAAAAATTTATATTTTTTTCTTATCTTATAAATGTTATTATGTTTTTAATATTTAAATTAAAGGGGGATCTCAATCTCTTCTTGTATGAGGGAAAGAATGTTTAATTAGCATTATTTATATTTTATATTTTTAAATATTCTGAAAAAGAACAAAAGGCTCTCATAATATTACCATTTAACTATTTTCCCATATTAATTAAATCTTTGTAATCCTTTAGTCATAATGTTATTACTTTAATATTCTTTTTGTTTTATTTAAAAAATAATAATTATAGTATAAAATCTTTTGGTTTACAATTTGAACATTCATATATTGGGCTGAGGTTTAATTTATTCGGCCTTTTTTTCAAAAAATAAATAATTTTTAAGTTTTTCTATCAGCTCATTTAAATCATAGAAGTGTCTTTAAAAAAACAATTTTAGTTTTAGGAAAATCGCATTTATTTTCCCCAAATTATATAATTCTTCAAAAATTTCGTAAGTTCAATATTTATTAGGGTCAGGCGAGCCATTCTCTTATCTTGGTAAAATTTGTTTGTTTTTTCCCATCTCGCTCACCTCTCACCCTGTGCATTTGGTTACGATAACCCAAAGAACGGTAGTTGGAATCATTTATATAACATATTTTTGTGGGTAAAAGCCTGCCAATTCACAAAAATCCAATATGTTGTATAGGTCAATTATTATTGTTATACCTTTCAAATCACAGGTTTGAAGCTTGGTTTTATATGAAATAACAATTTATTTTATTATTTTTTTATGTTAAAGCCATTTAAAGTTCTGGATAGTACTTGCGTTTTTTTGGTAGCGTCTCGTAGAATAGTGGAGCAAAATATTTCTTGTATTAATATGTTTTCTGTTAACAATTATTCAGTCTAACTTTGAAATCATTGCTTCTCCATAAATAATATTCTTTTTCCTTATTAATATAATTTTTTGTTTATGAAATTGGGTAACAAATTCTTTTATAACGAGTATCCCCGAAAATTTTCGGATGAAGTGTTGATGCGAGACGCCGTTATGCTCTAAAGATGAATTATTGAGTATTTGGCTTGCATAATTGCGAAATTATTTTCTTTTTAAGCATCACTTCAAAATACACACATAATGGGTAATAAAAAGCTTGAACTTAATTGTGCTCATGGTATTGCTTGGTTGTATTTTCAAATCTTTTCATTTACACTTTTAAACCTTTTATGATTTTATGATTTTATTTTTAATTTTTTTTTTAAATAGTTTATTCAATAATGACTTTTTTCGAATAAAAAATATATAAGGCAAACCAAGAACTTTATTGAATTGCAATTCATCTTTTTTTTTTTTAATCTTTTCTTTTATTCTTTGTATTCCAATTTCCGCATAACTAATTTCGTTAAAAATACTTTTTTTATATAATTATTTGGTTTTTAAAAGTAAAATGATTAATATTTTGGTTTAACAAAATTTGTTCAAAAGGATAATTGCTTTTGATTATTTTCTCTAAATCGCACAAATTATTTTTTGCATATAATTTAATTAATAAAAATTATTTATTTTTATTGCGATGTACATAATATGTGATTTTCATTAATATGTTGAGTTTTTCTTTTCTGGTTTTTTTATTTTTGTTAAACTTTCAAAACGGTGCAATGTTTTTTTTTTTTAATTTTTCTACTTTTTTCATTTTATACCAAGAAATTCTATTATGCTATAGAATTAAAACGAATTTAATTTGTTCTATATTTTTTTGTTCACAGGTTAATTTTCCAATTCATGACATTTGTCATTTCGAATCCATACATATCCTCGCTAATCCATTTAGCATTAGCCAAATGCTAAGCTTACTTCTCATAGGAATAATCTATGCATAATTGTACGATATGATCGGTTTCAATTTAATTCTTTAAAGTCGTCATTCATTATACTAGTTTTAATGCAATTTAAATTTCTTACCTAATATATTTTGTTTAATAAAACTAAAAATAAATAAAATAGTTTTGTTCTGCTATTCTTTTTGAGAAGAAATATTTTATCTTTCTTGATTTTTCATTTCTTGTGAAAAAAACAGTTATGTTTTGGACATACTCTGAATAACTTAACTTAACTTAATGATATTTTAGAGACCTTCGGGTATTTTTTTGATGGGGTTTTAACCAAAAAAATGGGAGCAATTATTGCAATTATTCATGGTAATTTAATATATTTTAAAGTGAATAAAAATTTATCTGCGAAGAATACATATGTTAATGGATGAAGAAATTAAATGAGTCCTTCTCCGCCTCTCCGAGGGTCGGCAGAAAAAATCAATCGAATTGATTGAATTGGAGACGCCACCCACAAAATAAACCAACCGAAACAAATATTCATTTTCACAAAATCCTTCATTTGGAAGAGAAACTCCTTAGACTTTTATTTATTTAACTATTACATAATAATTTCCCCCTTTGTCACTATAAGTTTTTTTTTTAATTTGTAAGATAAAAAAAAAAAGTTGAATAAGTATTTAATTTTTTAGGAATAATTCTGAAAATAATTATGGGTTATTTTATTTGGGCTAGAATAGATTTCAAACCGATGTTACCAAAAGCCTATGTAATAATCCCAAAGTTATGTCCTTTTTCAATTCTGTATAAAATTCCAGGGCCTACTATTTTGACCAACCCAACCGGGCGTGGCGTCGGACACTCAATCATTTGAAAATTTCAAAATTGTCACAAAATTTAGTTTTTATTTAATTTTAGAAAACTTTTAAAAAACTTTTAGTTATTCATTATTTTTTTTGTGCAATTATCTGTCGATTGAATTTATAAAAGGTGTAACAATTTTGGCATCTTCCGATTGCTTTAGATTGACTTAATTAGATTTTTAAATTACAAAATTTGATTAATTTCTACAAAATTTGGGACTGTGAAAGTTAAAAACAAAATTGTTTCGGCTTCAACCTTCTGAAAAATTATTCATTTTTTTTTTCAAAACTGGAAGACTAATAGAAACAATTAAAAGACAAAATTATTAAAAGTACTTAAGTTTGGAAATTATGAATGCAATTCTTAATTAAGTGCTCAAAGTCAAAAAATAAATAAAACCGCATTATGAAAATATAAATTATTAAAAAACTAATAAAATTTAATTGGACTTCAGGAAATAACCTTCGAAAACAATAATAATTTTTTAATAGTTGTAAATTTTAAAAAAAATGACAAAATTAATTAAAGCGTTAATCAAATAATTCGAGCATTATTCAATCTATTAAAAATTATTAAAATATACATATATGCCCTTAAAAAATAAATAAGACTAAATGATTCCATCATTAAAAAATCATTAATTAATGAATATTTTATCTATAAAAATGATAGTAAATCAAATAACTTTTTCTCATGGGGAAAAACCTAGGCAAATAGAAAAACAAAATCAACAGGTTTAATAACTATGTTTAATTAACAACAGAACTAAGAAAGATACAATAATTGCCAAATGTTGCGAATTGAGAAAAAAAGATCAATTTATTCATTCAGCCTATAAAAGGAATTCATGAAGAAATTTTCACAGGTAGAAAAAAAAAAGTTGAAATTTTCACGATAAGAGGCTATGGAATAAGCAAAAAATGAATTTGAATTGGCGCACAAATAAGGAAAGCCCAATAATAACATAAATAATTTAATTACCCTTATTTCATAAAAAATAAATCTTACAATAAAAAATTGTATGCTTAAAAACAATAAATTAAAAATTAAATATATTCTTACAAAAATTATAACTATTAACTTTTACTTCGATAATTTTTCTCTTATGGGATTTTTTCTGCTTGTTTTCATAATTTTTAAAATTTCCAAGGGGCGAGCGTCGGTGATGCCGTGCCGTTTGATACTTTTTTTTGAATTTTTACTTTACACACGGAGAGGAGTCGATTGGTATACATTTTGGCTATTTTGGGCTATGGGCCATATAATCAATATTCTTTGTCTCTTTGATTTTATCTAGAACTTTTCTTATGGTGTTTTTGACTTTTCTCACTCTCTACTTTTTTTCATTTGGGCTCGAAACATCAAAAATTTTTTTAGGATAATAGCTTATACGTACGTAAATAGAAGAAAATACTGGGTTCTATAGGCCCTGATAACTTTTATAAGGCTGGGACTTTATTTGATAAAAACACGAAATTTGTAGAACTCGCTTTCTTTTTTTCCTTGTACATAATCAGTCAGTTTAAAGTAATGCAGCAAACAGTTTTTTTTTTTTTTTGCAAATTTTCTCAATAAAGCAAACCAAAATAATTTTAATTGAAATTAAATTTACTTTTTTATATGAAATAATGTTTAATCATAAATCTTAAATAATTTATTATATAAAAAAAAAAGTTTTTTCTTTCGTTTAGGAAAAGGAAGAACATATATTTATTATGAAAGTTAGGAAGAATAACAAAATAGAAGAATGACCAAAACTTTTCAATAAAAATGAATCGGAAAAAAGATAATAATAAAATAATTAAGAATTACATAATAAAATAGATATATAAATAAAGTAATTCTTGTTATCGGTTTATTTTTCGGTTTTTTCATAAAAGTCGGTCGGTTTCTTCGGTTTTTCGAATATTTCGGTCGGTTTTAAACTGAAATCGAAAAAAGCCGAAAAAGCTGAAATTTTCTCGGTCGGTTTTTTTCGATCAAAAATCGAAACCGAAAATCGAAAAAACCGAAAAAAACGACCAATCCGATCTCTAGTTTTAACCCATTTTTTGCCAGAATTAAAATGAAAATAAAAATTTTTAGTGGAGTGGACGAGGGGCTGAGGCGGTGCCGATAGGCGCCACCGGGGAAAAATTTGAAATTTTAGTGTTTTGTTTTTGTTACGTATAGCTTAAAAATATTAAATTTCTTTGTCCATTTCGTCTCCGACCTCCTTCTTTCCTCAAGCCCCCCCCCCCCTATTGCAGATCTAAAATTTTTTTATATTTACCATTAATCTCACCATTATTTTCTGCACTGCATTCGATGTAAAAGCCCAATATTTAAT
>JBDPZO010000201.1:0-13588 GCA_039877585.1 Heterodera filipjevi | reverse complement strand
AAATTCATGTATAGCTTTTTTTACAGATAAACAATTTGTTTTAGTTTAGAGCTCTTAAAGTCTTTCGAATGATACCAAATTTACAGAATTTGGGCAAATTAGAAAAAGTTAAGTATCAGCTTTAAATTTGGCTCAGAGGGTTTTGGCCAGATGAAATTGACCCATCCTAGATTTTTCTGTCGGTTTAGGCGCAAATTTCACGATTTAATGCAAAAAAAAAGAGGTGCGACTTTTAGGGCCCTTTTTAAGGTAACTTGACTTCGTCCAGGAATTTTCATCGCACCCTGTATAACAAAAAGTGGCCCTAAATATAGTAACATCCTTTATTGGAAATTGATGTATTTCTTCCTTCCTCTATGCAATTTTATTAATTGGTAAATAGTGTTAAATTAAAAAAAATCATAAGTTCAAAAAAGCCATTTTTAAATTTCTTTTAAAGTTTTATTTAACAAAAATTTGTGAAGGCGATTGCATGTTTTAGACATAAAATACCAGCTCTACTCATCATCAGTTATCAATTAATCCTATCTTTTCATATGATAAAAAAAGAAGTTATTTAGATAAACACTCAATTTTGGTTTTCTTTGTCCTTTGGACCTGTTATGCATTTTCAATTTATCCCTCTTCTCTTGTACAACTGTGAAAATTTCAACTGAAATCAAACCGCCGAGAGAAGTTCGGCAAATTTACAATGGTATTATTACAAATTCTGCTCCAATGTCTCAGTAAATTAAAATTGTCCAATTTTAATTTCCTTTTATCAAAACGATAATTTACGATTTATATTTTCATTGAAATTCGAAAATCCAACAGTTTTATATGTACACCGTGTAACAATGGCCATATCCAATAAAAGCAGTAATTCTGATGATTCATTTTCCCATCATTCATCACTTCTGCTGTTGCCCATGTTGGAATATTTTTGTGTTCAAAACGGTCACATTTGGCTTCCCACTGCCAACCAATGACAGTTGGGCATCAAATGTTTCGCCAGGAAGCAAGTCCAAAGTGTTGTCCAATGCGTACTGACCGCAGGTGTCAGGAATTGGGACCATTTTTGAATATTTCCAACAGTTGCCTTAGAAATTAATTAATTAAATAAACAAATTAATTATTATTACTTTAATTTATTAATAATTAGAAAATATGAGAATTCGCAAAATAAATCGATATTTTGATTTAGAAAATTGGAATAATTTAGGGCGGTTAAAGCACCCCCTAGAGAGTGATTGAAAAATAGAACCACCGGCACTTCTATTAGAGAAAGTATGGTAATTCTTAAAAAAAAATAAATGTATAATTACTTTTTAATATTAAAAAAATATAAACTTACTGTGCTTGGTAAGTCAAGTCGAAAGATGACAGTGCACACCCGTTGATATACACCATTGATAAATTGCAAATTGTACTGGCTCCCATTTGTATCAGCAATTGTCTGTTTCACTTGTACAGTAACCGAATGAGAAATGGATGATGACTCAACTCTATTAAAAAATGTTGGCGCTATATTAAACGTGTTGTTTGTTTGTTTTTTGAATTTTAAAAACCATAGCCTCTTGATTGTTTTTTTGACATTTTTTTTGTCCTAAAAAATATTTCCCAAGGGTTTTGAAGGTTGCCTGATCATATCACTTAATTTGATTTATTTTCGACCGTCTCTGAAAATAAAAAATGTCAAAAAAAATGATAAGTGCCCCCTTTAGTTTTCAAAACGGACCACCTTTCATATATCGCCAAATTTTGCATGCATTTTTTAGGTACAAAAATAGGGTAAGAAAATTCTAATTTTCAGATAACCACAGGTCTAAGCAATTAAAAACAAGTTTTTTTCTAAAAATTTTATCGGTTTTCTTCCCAGCTAATTTTTTCTGTGAACTAGGTACAAAAAAAGACGGGTCTCAAAAGGTCATTCATATCTTGGCCATAATAAAATTTTTCAAATAAATTTTATTACTTTGATGAGCTGTAAAAGGCGAAGCAAATTAACAAAAAATATTTCATCCAACTCATAGCAAAAAATGTAAGAATTTTCAGGGTTTTTAAGCGAAAATAAGATAAAATTTATGAACAAAAACCCTTTTATAAGCAAATATTTCCATTTTTTATGTAGCTGCACAAACAATAAATTTATAATTATTTTAATTATTTTTTACGATGATTTCGTTTTTTGCATTTATTTTTGAATGACAAATTTATGAATATGACCCGACCCGACCATTTGCTTAACTGTTCGTTAAATACAAAAAAGATTAATTTTTTTTTGATTTATTTTAAAGAATTAAATGTACTTAGGGTGTAACATAAGTTTCCGCACAACTTTTTTTTAAAGAATTTTTTTTTAATATAAATTAAACAAAACACAACCATGATTCAAAATGCCCGCCATTATTATCGATTATGTGTTACCATTTTTCAGGCAAGAGATCAATCCCGCTGACTTAGAATTCAGGGAGTTAGAGGCTAAAAATTAAAAGCTGTCATTCTTGGGGTAGGTATTTTTCACAGCTGATAATATGACCCATAAATTGAGATAAAGAGACACACAAATATGCTGTCGGCAAAAGGACAAAATATGTGCTTTCCGAGAGGGAAAGCCGGCGGCTGACTCACCCGACAGAAGGGGTGAGTCTTTTGGTTGCGGAAAATTTTTGTCGGCAAAAGGACAAAATATGTGCTTTCCGAGAGGGAAAGCCGGCGGCTGACTCACCCGACAGAAGGGGTGAGTCTTTTGGTGGCGGAAATAGACAAAAGGAAATTGCTTTCCTCTTGTCTAATTTTTCCCACTTTATTAGCCCTAGCTAATAAAGGGGAAACTCAGGAAATGTATGGGTGAAAGGGCTTCCCTTTCGCTTTCCCAGTGAACACACTAGAAAAATGCCTATCAATGAAGGCTGATCCTTTTACTGTCTCTTGGTGGACAGTAAAAGCCAAATGAGAGAGAATAAGAATTTCTCTTTATTCAACTTGACACGATTCAAATTTGATTGAACAAATGTGTACAAGTGACTGATGAAAAGGACTCAATCAACTGAGTCCAAATGAATTCAACAGAATTACATTCAACAGGTTTCAACAGTGCCGAAAATGAGAATAGACTGGGCTTTTATACCCAAGAGAGGGGCGGGCATAAAAGCAGGAAAAATGATGAGTCATGCAAGCGAAAAAAGGAAAAAATCCATAAAAATGGTGACTCATCAGAAAATGAAAAGAAGAAGAGCGATGAGTCATAGGCACGGAGGAAGAAATAAATTGATCGAACAAAATGAAATAAATTTTGTAAAATTTGTGTCGCTTTTTGGCGACATTTTCCGGGCCCCAAAGGTGAAGACGCATCGATAGCACTTCATTCTTCTCATCGGTCCATTGCTCGTTGATGGGCCATCCTCGGAGGTCGATTCTCAAAGTGCCCATCGGGCGATTGGGCTCCGAGACGAAGAGGAGGAAGATGTTCATCTTCCTCGGCACGTTCTCTCCAAGCCACTCCAACTCGGTTACGGATGTTGACTGTGTCGATTGGGAAGTAATCGACAATCATCCCTCGTTGATTAGGGCTGTAGCCTACAAACTCTTGTAGGCACTGCAAAATAGGGTCTATTTGTAGACCCAGTAGTTCGAAATGATAAAGGACCGTCCTTACAAGATAATGGTTGGTATTTTCCGGTCCAAAGCGCGAAAACCCATCAAAATGGATACTGGCATTCAGGCCAATGTGCACTGAAAAGAGTGTGGCCCCTTCGCGGAGCTCTCCGCGAAGGTGTTCTTCGACAGCACGCCGATCGGATGCTGTCTCGTACCACCGTTGACCATGAAAACGGTCAATCCATGAGCTAAGTCGCTCAATACGGCGACGAATATGAGGTTCATGAAGAGGAGCTCCAATCACTCTCTCTTCTTCCTCTTCCAATCGCGGATCGCCATTCCGGCGATTTCCGACATGGTTTTCGGGAACCAATTGCGGTTCCCTATCCTTATAAAACCACAACGGGTTTCCGTGGTCTTCTTTATCGTCATAAAGACGATCATTGAACAGGGCGGCATGTTCGGGTCGGTTACCCCGATAATGGGTAACAAGTTGGGTTTGCCAACTGTTCCATACATAAGTAACAGTCAATGAGCAAACACTCATCGACTGCTGGACATAAAATGTCTTTCTTATACAAGCGTTTTGAATCCATCCAAAAATGACCATTACATTGGTAGTCATTTAGGAGGATTTCTTTAGGTAATCATAAGTGAGTTTCATTACATTCTCATGAATGTAACAATTCTCTGCGCAACAGAGTTCAACCTGCGAACTTCCTTCGGAATTTTGGCTTAATGCCTTGTTGGAGCAGGTGAGTTGCACTCCTTGCACTTGTGGTTGGGTGTGCACCTGTTAGTGCAAATACAATGCACATAATTGTGAGGCTACTTAAAAGTGCCTTCTTTTGCTTTTCTGTGTGTTACTGTACCACCACAGTTTTGGTTAACTCTTGGTTTAACCGAATGAGAATATTTGTTCTCATTCTCTCCTCTGCAGTAGTAATTACATGAGGGTTTTCCTCCACATAATTCATAAGAGAAAGATTACTCTGATTTCTCTTAACATGCTTTTCTGCTTTTGGCAAAAGAGAAAGCTTGGAACTTGGCAAGTCTGACCCTAAGTCAGATTCTCCGTTGACAAGAGGCCCAAAGGTTGTTTTAATGAACAGCCCAGGGGTTACTTCTTTTTTATCCTGGAAATGTTTCCAGAAGTGCTTTGCACCGATTAGAATTTCGGGCTCTTCCTGAGTGAATTGTATGGAATGACTACCATCTTCTTCTTTGGATGTATAGTCCTTTGCCTTCCACTCCGCCATTTGAAACGGAGTGGAAATTTGTTCAGTTCTGTTGAGGAGAATTTCCTCCCATTCATTATCCATTCTTTGGATTTGGATGGGAAAGACGGGAGAATGGAACCGAATCGGCCCATTCCTCTTTCCTCCAAAACCATGGACTTCTATCTCTTCGGAAGCCACTTCATATGGTTTCAGTTTCCTGATGAGTGAGTCAGAAATGTAGGAAATCTGACTCCACGGGTCTAAGAGGGCAGGTGCCTCGACCCATCTTCGAGGGTCTCTCTTTGACTTGACCATGACATGACGAGTCATGAGAAAAGCGTTTGGCTTCTTAGCCACAACGGTAGTCATCACATTGGTTGAATTACGCCCGTCTTGAATGGGGCCTTCATTCAACAAATTCTCTGCTTGAGAGAAATTTGTTGAATTGTGATTTTGTGAGAGCTTATGCCCTCCTCTTTCTTGAAAGGGTTGTTTTCTCGAAACATTCCCTTCCTTGCTTGTCTTTTGGGACGGACTCCTTGGAGTGTCCCTTTTATTGTAACAGACAATGAAGTGGTGCTTTTCACCACACTTCAAACATCTCTTCGGAGAGAAGCAATTCCGTGATTTGTGCCCGTGTTTAAGGCAATTGAAGCACCTTTGCTGGTCCAAGAGACGTCTCTTGCGTGCTCCTGGAGTTGGATACTTAAGACACTGACTCGGAAAGTGTCCCTCAGTACCACAAAGTGAACAAGGTCTGTTCACAGTCCCTCTCACATATGGAGGCAATTGTGGTTGGGTTTTGTTTATGACTTGAAATGATCGAAACACTTGGGGAGACGTGGTCCCCAAGTTATCATCATTTCTCTCATTTGGTCGCCATGGACCTTTACGAGAATGATTAGGAGGGAAATTTGTTCCCTCCTTGTTGAAATTGTTCCCTTGTGGTTGGGAAGAGAAAGTCTTGGGTTTCCCTTCTCCTCGGAACACTTGAGTACATCGTTGTACTTCTTCTTTCACTTCAACAATGGAAGTGATTGCTTTACGGAGCTCCGTGCAGTTGAATGCTCCGCCTGCTTTCATTTCCTTCTTCACCACTCGGGTGAGAAGATGAAAAGGCAATTTGGATTTTATTGTGGAGGCCATGAACTTATTCTGTTCATTTTCTCCATAATCCAAAAGCTGATGGCAGATCCGATCAATTGATTCTGAGAAATTTCTCAGGGACTGAACGGACTCTGAAGGTTTAGGGAGATGGAGTAACTCCGCTTGGAGAGACTCCACCATTGATTTTTCGTCTCCAAACCTCTTTCGTTTCAGAATCTCAACTACTCTTGGGTAGTTTTCATCTGACGGTGGGTACAAATCAATTGCTCTTCAAGCAAACTGATTTATCGGGAAGACATCCCAATAAATATATGTGCTTTTTGAAGTCCTCAATCTGAAGACTTTCGACTGAGCTTTCAAAAAGCTTCCAAAACAAAGACCATTCTCGGGGTTCACCCGAGAATTTAGGCAAAGTGATTGGAGGAAGCGTCACATCATGACGCGGATGCACCACCTGTTGGTGCTGCACAATTTGTGCTGGCTGGTTTGGTTGGTGAGGTGGGTCTCCCACCTCGGACAGGCCCAAAGCCCCTTCGATGGTATCGACAAGTCCTCTGGCTTGATCGACCCAATGCATAAAAGCCTTTCCTTCAGGCTTAAAATCTCTGTAGTTTTGCTCTTCCTCTTGAAGAGCTTGTCCTTTCACTCTCTGGAAAATGGCTTCCCATTTTCCATTATATTTCTCCAATAGCGAAATCGCTTTAAAGAGATTTTGTCCTCTCGCAATTAAATCTGCACGGACACTTGGGTTCCGTCAGTTCTTGCCCAAATTTTCTTGGGCTGCCTCAATATACATTTTGAGGCGCACCACCATTGGTGCGATGGAAATGCGCAAGAGCTCACTCATTGCTCTTTGCAAGGAAAACGCAATGTGCTTTTATAAAGCTGCGTTAGAACGGCACGCAATATGCCCTTTCAAAAGGCTGCGTTGGTTTTAAGCTTAGGGTAGGCTTACAACTGGAAGCCGACCCCTACGGGGCTCCAATTTTTGTCGGCAAAAGGACAAAATATGTGCTTTCCGAGAGGGAAAGCCGGCGGCTGACTCACCCGACAGAAGGGGTGAGTCTTTTGGTTGCGGAAAATTTTTGTCGGCAAAAGGACAAAATATGTGCTTTCCGAGAGGGAAAGCCGGCGGCTGACTCACCCGACAGAAGGGGTGAGTCTTTTGGTGGCGGAAATAGACAAAAGGAAATTGCTTTCCTCTTGTCTAATTTTTCCCACTTTATTAGCCCTAGCTAATAAAGGGGAAACTCAGGAAATGTATGGGTGAAAGGGCTTCCCTTCGCTTTCCAGTGAACACACTAGAAAAATGCCTATCAATGAAGGCTGATCCTTTTACTGTCTCTTGGGGACAGTAAAAGCCAAATGAGAGAGAATAAGAATTTCTCTTTATTCAACTTGACACGATTCAAATTTGATTGAACAAATGTGTACAAGTGACTGATGAAAAGGACTCAATCAACTGAGTCCAAATGAATTCAACAGAATTACATTCAACAGGTTTCAACAGTGCCGAAAATGAGAATAGAACTGGGCTTTTATACCCAAGAGAGGGGCGGGCATAAAAGCAGGAAAAATGAGTCATGCAAGCGAAAAAAGGAAAAAATCCAAAAATGGTGACTCATCAGAAAATGAAAAGAAGAGAGCGATGAGTCATAGGCACGGAGGAAGAAATAAATTGATCGAACAAAATGAAATAAATTTTGTAAAATTTGTGTCGCTTTTTGGCGACATATGCATTGAATATAGAAAAGTCAGTACTATAAGAATAAAAGAAGAGCGTTTTTTTTTTATCTCTGTCGGTTCAATGTTGAAGGGCTGGTTAGAAAAATGGTCTCTGAAAATGGCATTTTTCAACAGCCACCATATTACAAAATTTTTGTACCGGCGATAGAAAAGCATTGAATCAAACATACTTGATGAAATAAAACATGCTGAATCCAACCAAACCTAGCCTTGGAAACAAAAACCTGACCTTTCCAGAGTCTATACTGCTTGAACTTCCTCCAGGGAGCTGAAGCAGTACAAGCTCAGGTAGCAAAGATAGGTCAAATCTAAGGCCAGATTCGGATTCTACGGACCTGATTTGGTAAATGCCATTCCATTTTTGCGAGTTTTTTTTTTTTTTGGTTGGCCAAGAGAAAATTCATGGTGGATATCTTACAAGAGTGAATATTATTTTTGCCACGTCAGCAAAAACCCCACAAAAATGACCCCTAAAAACGAACGAATGACAAAAAACATTAGAACGAAAAATGTTTCTATATGATATCATCCAGGACGAACAATATAAAAAAAACATCAAAGGGAAATCCATTGTGTTAAATTTTTTATGGATTTTTGAATTATGCCAAAAAAATTTGTGCGGAAACTTATTTACACACCCTAAGTATAATAAGTTTATTCCACAAATAGAATAAATGTAATCATCAAAAAAAGATTAATATAGACAAAGTATATACAGCATTTCAAAAAGCCCCACTTTCAATCCTACGGATTTTTTTATTTTTGCTTAACCCACGCCAAGTATTTTGAAAATTCGGGAAGTTTTGTTTCTCGAAATTTTTGATCCATTCAAGCATCATTCGGACATTTTTCGGTCGTCAACACAGTGATTGTGTGCACAAATGTGACACTTCGGGCTGACCATTGGGTCCCAACTAGCACTCCAAGCACTGGGCTCATGAGCCCGGGGTATATGGGACCTCAAAATGGAAATTTTTGGATTTTCTAAATTTTTCCATTTGACAAAATTCGACTTTCTACAATGTTCACTTTCTTCTTATCGTCAGGCAATGTATATTGGTTGGGTGTGTTCGGGACAGCTGTCCATGTCCAATAATTGGACCCAGTAGTCTTAAAAAATTACTTTATAAAAAAATTCTTATTTTGGGAAACGACCCTAACACCCCAGAGGCCGCCGCCACGGAAATTTTTTACCAATTTTTTTCTGACTTTCCTCCCCCGCCCGGTCAAAAATAATCGTCGACCATTTTGATATCACGCCATTCATAATCCCCGAATCTCTGACTTTTTTGTTCTTTCTCCGATTCCCGGTGTTTTCAGAACCCATGTCCGAACCGTCTTTCCCGACTCAATTTGAAACCCAGTAATTTCCGACCTTTTAATTTATGCTTCAAACCGTCAAAAAGTGTTATCCCCACCTCCTGCGCGGTATTTTTCACAAGGCCGAAAGACTCAGATTTTTATAACCCCCTAAATAACTTTTAATAATAAAATTAGTCGCTTGGTACTGGTAATCAAAACGAATGTTGCACTGCATATCAACAAAAAACCTTGTGTCAGTGAAGATGATTCCTGTACGCTGATTGTTTCCGTACTGCGATTGGTTCCAATTGCCGACAACAGTTGAGTGGCCCGAATTGGGTCCTTTTTTGTTCAAACATTTGTAGTGTGGCCATTGGGGCAATTGGTTCAACCTTGGGGCCTTAAAAACATAAAATTGAATATTCAAAAAAAAAAAAATAGTAAATAAAAATTGTAAATGTGAATTTAAAATATTAGAAATTTTTTTTTAGTATTAGTAAGTATAAAAGATAAAAATAGATCTTGTGTATAGACTTAAATAACAAAAGAAGAAAAAGAGTACATTTGTGCGACATGATTGCCATTCGAATTTTTAAGCATCGATCCCATGGCCATATTTAAAGGGCTTCATCTAAACAAATAACAAAATTATATTTCTTTAAATTTTAACCTGCGGATCTTAAAATCGTCTTGGTTGAATTCCAATGAAAAAAAATTCGATCCGTCGGAGAGTTGCGAAGGACTTGGACAATTTGTTGAACCCAAGCACATAGCAGCAGAAACACACCAACCAATTTTGTTCATTTGAACACAGTTATTTTTCGATCCAATTTACAAAAATTACTGAAAATTTTCAAAATAACAACTTAAAATATATTTTTAAAAAAGTGAGAAAACAAATAAACAATAATTTATAAAGTTACCCATATTTATACTTAAAAATATCTAGATAATATGTTGCATTAAAAAAACAAACCCAGCATAGCATAACCCACTCGAGAGCACAATGGAGGTTGATTTTTGACTGTTTCATTTGGGAGTGCGGGGGAAATCATAAATAATTTATTAAGTATATTTAATTGGTGTGGGTCGGCGGCTGATCAGCGGTTTGCCGCATTGCCGATGGTCCGTTGTGGCGTGGTTGGGTGTGTGTGTTTTTGTTTTTTTGCCCCTCTCTCCCCCACATTTTGGGTTCATCCATTGGCTAGATGTTGTTTTTGCTGAATCATGATCACATTAATCATTCTGTTTGGGTTGATATTTCACCACATGTGAATCAGTCACTGCATCAGCGTCAACATTCGTTCTTTTATTAGTCGTTAATCTCAACAAATGCTGTGTATGGGTAACATCAAAAAGGAGACGACGAAGGAGAAAATCCGGCGCAATATTTAATTATTTTTGACGGTTTTGCAGTCAATTTTAAATATTTTAATTAATATTGACGGATTTAAATAAAATGTGATCAATTTTCAATATTCAATTATTTGACGGACGAAATTTGATGTATGCAAGCCAACCAACTTGGGGGGGAAGTTCATGTGGAAAATTAACAAAAGTCTTTCGAAAATCGGAAAAATTAACAAAATTTTTCGAATATTTTTCCCCAGCATGAAGTTGGAGATTAATTAAAAATTTTTAAAAGTTCAAAATTTTGTGTTTAGAGCAAATATAAACAATTTGTGACAAATTAATCAAATTAAACAAATCTTTTAAAGAAACACGATTTGTCAAAATAGAAAACCAAACAAAAGACTCACTGTATGTTTTATTACAAAATAAAAACGAAAAAAGCAGTATTTGAGTTTACTTTAAAATACGTTCATCTGAGGGAACCAACTCAGTTCGCGCAACTAGCATAACTTTTTTAATTTTCGTTCCAATTAAACAATTTAGGTATTATTTGAAAGTCACCTTGACTAGATTCTATAATAGAGGGTGGCCTAGAATAAAAAAGTGCGTGGAAGAAAAATTTGAATATACAAAAAATTATGCCAAAAAAAAACAACCTCAAAAAACTGACACAACTTTTTCTGCACAGTCGGCACGACAGGTCATACCTTTTTTCAATATGGGATGATTTTTAGTATTTAATAATCAGCCATATGGGTTTTGATACCAATATATTTGAATTGGAATCCGCACTTGAGAAAACAGTTATGGGCTTTCAAAGTGGCCGCGCCGAACTGAGGACCGACCGTCGTCGAAGCTGTATTAATTGAAATATAATTTATTTTGTGCATTTTGTCAATAAATAAATGTGATTAAAGCCGTGCTTTGAAAAATTTTTTGACACTATTTATTCAAGTATGTTCAAACCGTCAACTGCACTAATTAAAATCGGTATGCAATTACGCATCAAAAAAGTGGATAACAAATTTCTTATGCAATATTGGATGGAAATTTAATTTATTTGAAGGCTTGAAATTCCAAGGTCTGTCTTAGGTCAGCTGAAACATGTGGGTTCATTGGAACGGTTTGGTGCTTATAGCACATCCACAGTATCCAGACCGTATTGTTGGCTCCACTTACCCACTCAATGTGACACCCGCTCGGCAGAAACGGACCCGGTATAAATTTCTCAAGCGCAATGTACAAGGTACTCGTGCCACTGATCGGTTCATGTTCCTCACTTGTCCAGAGTTGCCTGTAAAAAAGGGGGTAAAAAACCCAATTCCATTTCCAGAATAAAATAACATTAAAACAAATACAAATTTGTCAATTAGGCGGAAAATGAAAAATGTAAGTCGAATAATTCATTAAAACTAAAGTGATTGCTCATTACTTTGACTATTTTTCTTTGGAATTCAATTATAATATTGTGGCGTCGATCTCATTTCTTCTTTTTTTAGTTTGTGCGCTTTCTTGAGGACATGATCTTTTTAATGTTTTTTTTGTCCGTCAATGTA
This sequence comes from Heterodera filipjevi, assembly GCA_039877585.1. NCBI lineage: Eukaryota > Metazoa > Nematoda > Chromadorea > Rhabditida > Heteroderidae > Heterodera > Heterodera filipjevi. The sequence goes on along the minus strand of JBDPZO010000201.1, from coordinate 1,725 downwards.
AGCGGATATTTATCCATTGTTGTGGATTTTCTTTTTTGACATAAATAAATAAAATAATAATTATGTGGTATCACTTCAATAGCTCGAAACGATTTACCTATTACATCTCCTAAGTATCAAGAATTATGGGACAAAATGTCTGCAAGTCTTAATATGCTAAGGTCCTTTCATTAATTAACTATAGTGACAAAGATTAATCTAATTACGTGTTTGGCATTTTCAAACGAGAATTTGACTTGGACACACGCATTTTGTAGGAAAGGTTGTGAACTCCAATTTGTGGGTTGCCTTGTTTTGTGCGCTGTCCAATTCCACGCCGACTTGACCAGTCGACGTGCCCGGAGTGAGCAGATGCAATTTGATGGAACGTGAACATAACACCAACAAAGCAAGATGCCAATGGCCAAATTTAAACAGTTTTTTTGTTCTAAAAAATTTTATAAATTTGTTTCAGATATTTTTTACTGTATTATTAATGATGATGGTGCTTTACTACAACATATATACAAGTTTAATTTTGATCCCCTCCCTTTGTTGGCTTTGTTTACTGTTATTATGTTATTAAATACATTCATCATGCATCATCATCATGCAGCACTTTTTTAGCTATTACATAGTTGACAAAATTAGGGGAAATTCAACTATAAAAAAATGTTTCAATATATAAAATCAATCTATTTAGTTAATTAATGCATATTTTAACTGGGTTAGAGAGGTTAGTCGAAGTAGTGTTTATGATTAATGAGAACAGAGATATAATTAGTTGGCATTTATAATAAAAATTAATTTCTATATAGTATAGTATAGTTTATTAAAATATAATATGTCTAGCATTGATATATTCCATATAAAGCTATACAAAGCACAAACTATTATAAGTAGATATAGGCAATATCCATTTATAAGTTATTCTTTAAATAAAATGTTTAAGTTATGCATACATACAGTATACGATGCCGTCATGTTCTCATTATTATTTTAATTATATAGTGTTTTTAATTTAATAAAAATAATTTGTAATTAATTAAAACAAAAAACATACAAAAGAAATGGTTTGACACATTTTTTTTCTGTGTGACTAATACATAAGTTTTATTTTGGAAAATTGAAAAATAAAAAAATTTATTTCAAAAATCCAAATCGTGTAGGGGGCGTGTTTGGTGGGTTCAACCTTCGCTGAGCGCCATCACCACAACCATATCATCATTCATCATTTATCTGTTTCGCGAAAATGTTTTTGAAGTTTCAAGTGCTTGCAGTTCAAGAAAAAAACTATAATTTAATTTGGAAAAATAACATATTTGTTTTTAATTGACAAATAACTGAGTATTTTCGTTTTTCAACCCATTTTGTGTTTTTACGCAGTGTCACACGCCCATGCAGTTTTATAATTAAATTATCTAAGGAAAATTTGTTTTTGTTTGGCCATAAATCATGTATAAATGGAATGATAATTTTGGGTTAAACCTTCAGTGCTTTTTAACCAGGAATCGGTCATTATACATCCATGACATTTAGACCGATGAGGACGTGTTTGTAAAGTGGGCCTCTGGGTGCTTAGGAAACCAGCAAAATTCAAAAAACAAAAATATTGGCAATATGTAGTAATAAAACAAAAATTAATAGTTTTAAAAAGGGCATCGTTTTGCACCTCAACATAAAGGATATTTATTTATGCGATTTTGGATTATTATTACCTCATTAATGATGACAAATGCATAATAA
>JBDPZO010000021.1:0-27188 GCA_039877585.1 Heterodera filipjevi | reverse complement strand
CAACAGCTTTGGGAACGTCTCATTGACTTGCAGTCGTTGGAACTGTGTCGAGTTGCGTATTCTTCCTCCGTCAACAGTCTCCTTCTCGGCTTCAAATGTGGACTTATCCGGGTGTACTCTCTCCAATATGAGCATGCGGTCATTTTAAAAATAGAATGAATGCGACGCTTTTTTGTGCAATTTGTCTGTTCTTTTAAAGAATTGGCATTGTCAGTTGCGTTCTTCATTGTATGCTCACAGTTGTGCCATCTCTTCCCTGTCCATCTCTGACAAATTCCACGTGATTCTGTCCACCAGCATTGATGCCATGATTTGTCTTTGGGACGCGAATAAGTTTCTTTTTTAAGTTGTCATATATTTCTATGGCTTTGCTTCCTTCAAGACATATTTTTGAACGCCGTTTTCCGCTTCCCCCGCCCGTCTTCTGCGGTTCAGTGCCCATTGATGAGACGGTCACCCTCAGCTGCGTCTCGCCCACCAGTGCCGATGTTGCGGTCGTGTTTCAGTCGGGAATGGCCGTTTCGCGGTTGGCACTGTACTCCATCAATGGCGAACTGATTGGACTGCACAGGGAACGCCAACGCACAATAACAAGGCACATTTGGACGAAATAGGAAAACGAAAAAGCAACAACCAATTATTAAGCATTGCCATGACTGATCTGCCTGAAGGCACTGCTGTTAATTGTGTGGCAATTGGCCTCCAATCGGGGACGATCAGGTGGCAGGGACAAAACACTAATTGCTTACTAATGATCCAACTGAAAAGAGTTCTTTAGACTGATCGAAATGTGGACAATGACTGTCGTGCGTGACATTTCGTTCCAATCTTTTCAAATGCCTATCATTAGGTGATGTTTATTTAACGGGGCAACTTTACGAAGGGGGCACTGAACCAGCCCGCACTGAATCGGCTACTCTGAATTGGCCCACTCTGAATCGGCCTCACCCTGAATCGGCCACTCTGAATCGGCCACTCTGAATCGGCCACTCTGAATCGGCCACTCTGAATCGGCCACACTGAATTGTCCGTGCCCGTTTGTGTGGGTAGAAAATTTTTTGAAAACCATAGGGGGGACCCTTTTGATTTTTTTAAATTTTATTTATAAAAAGACTATTTCTGAGTATTATAGAAACCGTACTACTCTTAAAATTCAAAGATCGAGTGGTTTTAATGAGTTTGAGTCATTTTAAAGGAATACTGGGATTTTAAAATAGTAAGTACGGCTTTTTAATACTAAGTTCGGGTTCAATTATAGGTAGTCTTACTATAGAAAAAATATTGTAGAAACTGTACTACATTTTAAAATTCAAAGATCGAGTGGTTTTAAAAAAGTTAAAATGGGCTGACTGAATTAGAATCTAAAGAACATATTCGAGGTCTAGATTTTTTAAATCCCTTATGCATATTCTTATTTAGCTTAGCTACCATTGATCCACTTTTAAAATGACTCAAACTCATTTAAAATTACTCGATCTTTGAATTTTAAAATAGTAGTACGGTTTCTATAATATTTTTTAGATAGTAAGACTGTCTATAATAGAATCCGAACTTACTATTATGTTGGAAAAAATATAATTTTGTACAAAAAAATTAATACTTTTTTTTCGAATTTGGGTCCGGGGTTCGGAATGAATCGGCCGTAATAAATGTTATATTCGTGCTAAGCGACCTCGAAAACCCCTAATAAAAAAAATCAAAAGGGTCACCCCCACACAAACTGCATAAGTGCCTTAAAACTTTCACCATCGGTAGGAAAATAAATTCTGCATTTATTTCTCTGTTTTACATTATCGCTTAAATGTGTTTCAAAAAATTATAAAAAAAAAATGCTCTAATCATTATTTCTTTCTCTTTATGGCGTACTATTTCTTTGTCCTAACTTACAAGAAGATCCGTCCCGGCCCAGAATTTTGACCGGGGTTTTCTGGCCGGGAACGGGGATTTTTCAAAAAATTTTTTTTTGCCTAAATGAATTTTTTTCGAATTATCCGATAAACATTTCTGCATCTCGATTTATATGATGCCGAGGTCAAGTCAAAAAATTTCGATATTTTAATGAAGTTATTCTAGTGATGGTCCTTTTAGTCATTATAAAATCCCAAAAAGTCGACTAAAAAAGTCACAGTATAAAATCCCAAAATATGTACGAAAATATATAAATAAAAATGCCAAAATCGTATCAAATAGGTAAAAAAAAAAAATGTTTATTAACGATTTTTGGGCAGCAAATATAGTCATTTCTTTTACAAATCAGAAATTTTTCTAGGTTTCGACCGTAAAGCTCATTCAAATGGGATGAATTTGTCAAAAAAAATTGAATTTTAGGGGTGATTTTTTGGCTCTATTCCAGTTTACGCGTCCAATCAATGTTTACGCGTCCAATCAATACGCGTCCAATCAATGTTTACGCGTCCAATCATTTTTTTACGCGTCCAATCAATGTTTACGCGTCCAATCAAATAACTGTCCTCGGTTTCTTGGGTCATAACTTCCTGCTTGATCAGTCAATCCCTGCGTTCTTGGTATAATTCGAAAGCTTAAAATCTCTAGAATATATTAATACCGAAAGTTACGAAAAAAATAAGTGTCAAAAGAAGTTACAAAGCAGACAAATGAAAATCATTCTTTCTTTTTTTTGTTCGGGGTTCTAAATTTCTGAATTTATGGGTTCTAAATTTTTGAACTAGATGTTGAGCTTCTATTGGCTTTAAGCTTTCGAATGATACCAAGAACGCAGGGATTGACTGATCAAGCAGAAAGTTATGACCCAAGAAACCGAGGACAGTTATTTGATTGGACGCGTAAACATTGAATGGACGCGTAAACATCGATTGGACGCGTAAACTGGAATAGAGCCGATTTTTTTTAAGAAAAAAGTTCCGTTTTTAGGGGTATACTTTTTTTAAATTTTAAAAGCCCATCTTACGGGGTCTATTTTTCATTTTTATGGCGTTTTCCTTATGAAAATTCTCAAAAACTGCAAATATGTACCAAAAGTGCCGAATTTTTTTCGAAATATTAAACTAATATGATTTCTTATTTTTCAACTGAATCAAGCGCTATTAGTACATTAAGGTGCGTAATTAGCATGTGAGAATTTGCGGAAGATGAATTTATCATTTTTTTTGTTGTTTATTTTAACAAATGAGAATCGATATTTGAGCATATAAAGGAATTTCTTTCAATTAACAATATCAATTTCTTCGAATGGATCAATAATGTTTTCGTTCTCGTCTTCTTCCATCAGATTCTCCATTAGGCCAACCGCTTGAGCTCAGCAAGAAGCCCATTTTCGTCCAAACTTTCGTTAAGCAAATTTCTAGCTTCATCTTCCCTCAGAATTTCTTCCGTTGAGTGGAGTTAAAGCCAATCAAATGGCCAATTTTTTCCATAATACTTCGACATCGCTTCAACAAATGCTTCAGCGCCATAGTCGGTCTGCAAAAAAAAGGATGTTAGTCTTCTCAGATGCAATTCCATCGTCAATCTCCGCAGTAAGCTCCAACGGTCGCGACGGCATTTGACGCCCCATATGAAAGCCCTGGCTAAATGTTTAATTTCGATATTTTAACTATTCTTAAATCTTTAGTAATCAGATTAAATGAAAGGATCTGGAATTTTAAGTACTCAAAACGAAAATTCAAGCAACAATTTCAAAGGAACATGCTAAAGATCCCGAGTCCCGAAAAATTCTTGGTCCCGAACAACACTGGTATACCCCATTCTCTGGATGCGACGGTTAAGGGCTTGTTTTACGTGAAACAGGCACATTTTTTGTGGAACACAAGGAAAATTCATTGTTAAAGCCACCTGAAGAGCGGTGAGATGTTTTTTGAGATTTTGAATGACGCGGAAGAGATGTGCAGAAAAAGGCGAGACAAATGTTTGGCCAGAACAACACTTGGAAAAGGAAACACAAGTGGACGAATGGTGGCATTCCGCAAAAGAAAAAAAGCGGGACCGACAGAGAGCAGAAGAAAAACCAATTCGGGAGGAATTATTCCTGAAGAAAAGGTAACAATTTGGGTTTTGGGGAAGTAAATATTTACCTTTGAAGCCAAAAATGATTGAAATTTCATAAATGTCATTTGAATTTGAAATGTTATTCTGTTCAAATTCATCGCAAGAAATAGAGCCAAAGGCAATGTCAACGCTACCCGAAAAACCATTCAAAAAGTCATGGGAAAAGAGCGATTCTTCGACCAATTTAATGACAGTGTCCACCGCAAACTGAAAAAACAAAAGACAATGTTCTTATAAAAGAATGAGTATAAAAAAAGAGACCAAAAATGTGCATTTATGACGAATTCGTAAACCAAGCGCAAAGTGAATAAAGAGAGAGTTTGGGTGGAAAACTTTTTGGAAAAAGAAATCCTTAACCACCAACGGAGAGCCCGATGAGTCCAACCGGGAAATACTGAAGAATTGCCAAATAAAGCTGAATAATTACAACAGAAATTAAGTGCCTTATTCGGACAGAGTCGGTGTTGACAAGTTCAGCAGGAATTCTGACGAGTTTATTGGTCTGTGACAATTACAGATTTGGAACCAATACGCTTACTATAGAAGCCCATTTGCACCAAATTCGCACCTTAATATAGTAATAGCGCTTGATTTAGTTGAAAAATAAGAAAACATATTAGATTTGTTTAATATTTCGAAAAAAAAGTCTGCAAAATTTGGAATTTATAGGTAGAAAACGAATCGGGATAATAAAAACGAATCGGGATAATAAAAACGAATCGGGGCAAAAACGAATCAGGTAAAAAACGAATTGGCCCGAAACGAATTGGGTATTTACCAGAAAATATGTACTATATAATATGTAGAAAAATCCCGAAATATGTAAAAACATGTAAATAAAAGTCCCAACTTTTATAAGCAAATGCAAAAAAGAAAGTGTTTTTCCTACTATTCAGAGCATGGAGAATCCAGGAAAAAAATATGTATTTACATATAAATCCCATCCCTACAAATTAGGCACAAAAAATGACTTTTTGGGGGGATTCTATTTAATTGAGTGTTTGACAGTTTTCGTCACCAAAAATTCGGTTCTTATTGCCCCCCCCCCCTTTTTCTCATATAATTGCGCAATGGAAATTTATTTATTGACATCAACAGGCATACCAAAAAAAAAAAAAATCAATTAAAGAAGTTTCGGAGCACTTTCCAATCGTTTTTCCCAAAATTCATTGCTGCTTCTTTCTCCCATTTGTCCCATTTTTCAGTAATTTTGAACCATCTGCCTTCAGTTAATCTTAAGATTTTTGAATTACAAATTACAATTTTCTCATCTGTTAACATTAAACTATATTGGAAGAATTTTGGTTTTAGTTTTAAAAATAAACAGGTAATGGGTCCGGGTCGGTTCGGCGTGGCTGGTTCGGCGATTTTTCGGCGTGAAGCTTTTTCGGCGTGGGTTTTTTCGGCCTATGATCTCGGAGTAATCGGTTCGGCGTGGACAGTCTTTTTCGGCGGACGAGTTGAAGTCGCAAAAATTAAAAAACAAAATTTTTTTAATATAAATTCCATTCTTTCGTGCGGAAGAAAAACAACATTGCTTTCCCATCGGAATTTTTGGGTTTTCATAAAAATTTAAGAATGTTAACAAAAAAAAAAGGTTCAATTTCTGTCTTTTTAATCCAAACTTAAGTCATAAAGACAGAATTAAACATTGTATCAAATAATGAACAGGGATGACATTTTAGGCACAAAAAATGGCAAAATAAGCATTATTAAAGTCATCTGTGAAGCTTCAAACCAAGTTAATAATTCTTCTTTCGCGCGCATCTCAACGTATTAGGTGCTCAGAATTGGCTTGGGTGGCAAAATGTCGGATTTTGGCTTAGATGGCAAAATGGGTGGCGAAATGGCGGTACACGGAAGTAAATGTTGAAACTTCAAAGGAAGTGTGTCCTTTGGAACAGCAAGTATATGGCGCCCGTTCGTTAAGGGTACATGACTATTCGCCGACGCCGGTTCGCCGACAGACCATCGCCGAGAAGACGATTCGCCGACAGACTATGTGCTCAACCACGCTAATATATCAAAACAGTGCCCGCCTCATAAGTTCAAATAGTTTTCAAATTTCTTTCGCCGGCTTCTTTTTAGCGCGGTCGTTTCTTAAACTAAAAAGTTTCTCCGAAGTTTCGGGCGTTAGTTAAAATTTATTTAAAAACATTCTGTCCCGCATCTTATCGGCGAAACGTCTGTCGGTGAATCGTATTCTCGGCGAATCGTCTGTCGGCGAACCGGCGTCGGCGAACCTCCCTGCTCCCTTCGTTAATGGACTAATGGAGTGACCTGATGGGTGCGTGGTACTGGAAGGCGTCCTTTTGCTTATGGATGGACCAAAGGACTTGATGGGGAGGAGGGGGGGGGGAATTGATTTTGCAGAATATGAGAAGGAAGAAAGGTATTTTCTTCATTTTAAGGAAACTTCCCCCCGCCCCTGCTCAAGGCGCCTCTTTCCTTAATAAATTTATCCAACTTTTCGAATACCTAAAAATTAAGGAAATTTCTGCGGATTTACTTGCGACACAAAGATATCGCCTCTCATGCGGCTAAGACCTCGGAGCAAGTGTTTTTTTCTGATTTTTCAATTTTCGGTAATAGTATAGATGGTACCCCTCCTTTTTGAAAAAAAAAAATTTCGAAAATTTTCATGTCACAAAAATATTTTTATGGGGTTTTCGGGGTCGCTGATTAAGAATCCTGCACCCAATTCGACTATCACGCACCACGAACCCAAATTCGAACAAAAAGTTATGTTTTTTTCGAGTTCTGGTCCGGGGTTAAGAATTGGCCGGAATGAGTGTCCTGACCAGCAAGTGATATGAAAATCTTCGAAATTTTATTTTTTTCAAAAAAAGGGGCGGGGGGGGGGTACAATCTATACTATGTATTGGCTCAAATTTCAAAGCCATAAAATGGTGACTGATCTTTTGCGACCCTCACATTTCCACCCCTAATATTTGTTCCCCGCACATTTGCGCGGCGTACTTTGCGTCCATTACATAATAATTTATTTCATATATGCCCTGTCATTGTCCATGTACTTTTCAAAAACAATTTAAAAAGCGAATACAATTCTCCTCCAATTTAAGTTATAAAAGATTTTAATAATTTATAAACATATTATTTGCATAGATATCAAATCTAATGGCAATTCAAATTTTAAAACGATTAAATACAACATTAAAATAAATAAGTTAAATTTAAATATATTATACAAAATTATATTACGCATATAAAAAAGAGAGAATGGCTGACAATTTGCTCAGATGTACTGCGGGAAGAAGTCATGTGAAAAAAAGAATACTCTGAAAAGTCTAACCTTTTAAGGCAAAAAATACATATTTAAAGAAATATGGTCTATATTATTTAAAAATCCCTCAACTTAAACATAATTAATTAACAAGAAAATATCTGAAATCATAAAAAAATTAATTCTCTGCAACTTAAATTATAAAAGTAATTTAATAATTTATTAAGCACATTATTTGCAGATACAAATCTAATGAATCAAATTTTAAAACGATTAATACAACATAAAAACAAATAAATTAAATTTAAAAATATTATACCAATTATATTACGCATATAAAAAGGAGAGATGCCGAATCAAATGCTTCATTTCTACGACCAAAGCATGTGAAGAAAAGAATACTCTAAAAACACTAACCCTTTAAGGAAAAAATACATATTTAAAGAATATGATCTATATTATTTAAAAATCCCTCAACTTAATCATAATTAATTAACAAGAAAATATCTGAAATCATAAAAAAATTAATTCTCTGCAACTTAAATTATAAAAGTAATTTAATAATTTATTAAGCACATTATTTGCAGATACAAATCTAATGAATCAAATTTTAAAACGATTAATACAACATAAAAACAAATAAATTAAATTTAAAAATATTATACCAATTATATTACGCATATAAAAAGGAGAGATGCCGAATCAAATGCTTCATTTCTACGACCAAAGCATGTGAAGAAAAGAATACTCTAAAAACACTAACCCTTTAAGGAAAAAATACATATTTAAAGAATATGATCTATATTATTTAAAAATCCCTCAACTTAATCATAATTAATTAACAAGAAAATATCTGAAATCATAAAAAAATTAATTCTCTGCAACCTAAATTATAAAAATAATTTAATAATTTATTAAGCGTATTATTTTTTTTATAAATACTAACCTTTTAAGCCAAAAATGCAGGTAATAAAAAAAATCCTATCAAATAAACATAATTAATTAGCTAGAAATGAATTTAAAAATGTAGGAATTTATATATCAGACTATAAAAGCGAATTTAATTAATAAGGAAATTAAATTCTCTTTTATAGAGACCAGTGATTTGACGTCTTGCGGAAGTAGTATTGTCTCTTCAGAGGCCCTACAGTGAAGGCGCTCTCTCGTAGGGCAGAGATGCATATGGTCACTCGCTGCATTAGAGAACGATATCACATCCCAGTTGCAGCGAGTAATCAGTGAGTGACCATATGCGTCTCTGCCCTACTAGAGAGCGCCTTCACTGCAGCGCAAGAGAGCCAAAGATCAACTTTAGAAGAGTGGAAGAGAGACCAAGAGAGAAAGAGAGTGGAAAAAAGTAGGAACTAAGAGAGAAAGAAAATTAACTAAAGAGGGTCGAAGAGAGAGGTGAGGGAGGAAGAAAAAGAAAGAAGGTAAACCAGAGAGAGAGAGAAAGAGACAGAGTTATATAGAGCAAGAGACAGGGAGAGAAGGAAAAAGAGAGATATAGGTTGAGAGAAAGATAGAAAGAGAGAGACAGACAGAGAGTGAGAAAGTTAAGAAAGAGACAGAGAGAGATGGGGGCAGAGAGAAAGAAACAAAAGGAAGATATGGTAGGAGAAAGAAGAATAAAAGAAGGAGAGATGTCAGGAGATATAGAGAGATGGAAAGGATGGAGGGAGAGAGAGTAACAAAGAGAGCTGTGGGAAGACAGAGGGAGAAGGGGAAGAGAGAAAGAGACAGAGTGAGAGAGAAATGAAGAGAAATAGAAGTAGCGCGTAGGGTGGAAGAGAGACCAAATAGGGAGAGAGTGGAAGAAAGACAGAGAGAGATTGAGGGTGGCGAGGACCGCCTCCCCACGAAATGTCGGCTCAGCCAATTCACGAAATGTCGACTCGATTTTATGTTGGCCCCGCCTAAATTAATGATCTAAAAGTCATTCATTTTTTCTCCAACTTCGTGAAGTGGATTTTTGGCTGAGCGAGATTTCGTGGAATCGACATTTCGTGGGTGCGCCGCGAGGACGAGCCGAATTTATTGCTGTGCGACATTTCCTACCACACTTACTGCTTGCAACCTCCATTGGGTTTGTTGTTCATGCGTGTTAGGTTCTCCCACTCTCATTCATGCAATTTTTGTTTTCAGATTGTAGCAGTGAATATTAATTTTAAAAATCCACATTCAAATAAATGAAATGGGGAGGAATAATTTTCATTGAAAATTATTTATTAATTGCTAATTGTTGTTTAAAGATCAATTTTCTGTAAGAATTGGTTGGAACAGCAGTTTTTCCGGCCTGCTTTACTTGGCTCCCGGTAAATTGGACACCAGAAAATTGGACACCGAAAATTGGACACCAGAAAAATGGACACCATTGTAAATAAAAATGAAAATAAACAAAATAAATTACTAAATAAAATTTTAGTTTGGCCTAAAAGATCTTTATCTTAATCTGCACATATGTTGTTTATAAGTGTAAATAATATGGAAATGAATTTGTTATTATTGTTTGTAACATCAGCAAAGAAAATTACCATTCATAAAGAAAAAAGTTTTATTACCCATTTTTTGGCACAATTGAGCAAGATGAAAATCTTCGGGAAATATTTGCAACGCGTGCCGATCGTCATCCCCTCCAATATTTGAGGGCAATTGCCTATCGATGCCTGATCCACTCTAAGTGGCTTAATGCATTAACCCATTTATTCTACTCAAATTTATTTTTCACCTAATTCTTGAATTGTTTTTTTAAAAGAGGGTCTTAGTGTCCAATTTTCCGGTGTCCAATTTTCCTTTGGTGTCCAAAATTCCGGCGGTGTCCATTTTTCAGCTTGGTGTCCAATTTTCTGGTGTCCAGTTTTCTGGTGTCCAATTTTCTGGTGTCCAATTTTCCGGTGTCCAATTTACCGGTCCCCGCTTTACTTTAACTTATGTTTCAGCCTCTTCATTTTTACAAATTAAAAAATGCGTGACACTTTAAAAGATATTTTTGTGCGCCATCAATCCGAACTGAAGTCTGTGGTAAGACTGTAACTCAGGTCCGGTAAAAAAATTAAGTAATTATGGTCAAAACCTGTTTATTATTGCATTTTATTAATAGAAAAGTGTGAAAAAGTGACTTTAAAGCCGTTTAAACCGGTTTTCGAACCAATTAAAAACCCGAAAGAATGGACAAAATGAGGCATTCCTAACCCTTTAAAACTGATGAATCAGGACAAATTTGGTATCATTCGAAGGCTCTTGATGAGATAAGGCTAAAAAACCGAAAATGAAGTCGGTCCGGCTCCATCTAAGCACTTGCCATTTGAGTCCCAGTGAAAAAGGACATTTCAGTACCAAGTTTTTTCAGTTTTTTTATTAGTTAAAATTTGGCCAAAACACCGCACACTCGACTACGGCGGCCAGTAGGTGGGGCGCCGCTCTCTCGCTCCGGGTTGCTCGCGCCTGATGTCGGGCCTTCGGCCCGACATTAACCAGGCGCTCGCAACCCTCCGCTCGTTCGGGCGCCCCACTACTTGCTCCGTGTTCGCATGCTCGTTAAGGCGGGCGCTCCGCGCCCCCAGGAACAAATTCTAAAATTCTGTGCCCCTGTATTTACATAGGTGCAATGTTTTCTGCTTGTTAAGGTACCGGTATTGTTAAAAAATATAACTGAAGACTTGGTACTGAAATGTCCTTTTTCTTGGGACTCAAATGGCAAGTGCTTAGATTGACTCGGATCGACTTCATTTTCGGTTCTTTAGCCTTAGCTCATCAAGTACGTTCGAATGATACCAAATATGCCAGGGTTTGGCCGTTTTAAAAGGTTAGGAATGCCTTATTTTGTCCATTTTTTCGGGTTTTTAATTGGTTCGAAAACCGGTTTAAACGGCTTAAAAGTCACTTTTTCACACTTTTCTATTAATAAAATGCAATAATAAACAGTTTTTGACCATTATTACTTAATTTTTTTACCGGACCTGAGTTACAGTCTTGCCAAGTCTGTTTATCAAATTTTAATTTGAATAAACCAATCCCTTCCCCGAATAGTCTCTTCACGGTCACACATTTTGCGGTACAAAATGAATTGATGCTGGTGGTACAAAATAGTCAACAGTTGACCCATATTCGACTGCAGAACGGGAGGCGGACAAGTGGGAGAAAAATCAACAACAACAACAATTAACACAAACAACCAGTTGGGGTTCAAAGACAGGCACATTTAGACTTAAAATTGGCAATTGACTCCATGGACCGCGTCACTTTCCTTCACATGGACTCCCGCGGACAGCATGCGTTGGTCAGCACAAGTGCCGGCGAAAATTTCTACGTGCACATGCGCACCGCATCAGCGAAATCACTTCGACGATTGAAAGTGGGCGGGGGAAGGGGCTAATTGAAAAGTAATTATTGGCATTTTTGCTTAATTGGATAAACAGGGCCATGTGATAAATGCGGTTGGATGGAATTCCGAATTCTGCAAAGATTTTGAGACGGGATTCATTGTTCTGGGAACAGCCAAAGGTTGTGGGGGGGGGGAAAGTGTATTTAAGTGTTTTCCAGCATTCGTTATTTGAGTTTCAAGCACCATTTTTTTAAAACTTTTTATAGGACATTTGTACGAGACGAACATTATCGCTGCCTCGAGCACAACAATACCCGTGCCTTATCTGAATTTGTTGTCAAACGCACTGGTCGACGATAAAGAATTGCCTATTTCGGGCCTTTGCCTACGCCAATTTCCCGAGGGCGACGACGAGCAGTGAGTGCTATGACATTATGCCAAAATCATTTAATCAGAAAGTGCTTCATTCTTCTCTAGTCAAATCTTTAATTTTCCCTCAGTTTTCTTTTGTTGGTTTGTGTGCCTAATCGTCTGTACTGCTTGTCCGGCCCGCCCAACATGGCAGCCGCGGCACAGCCATTGGCACCGCTTCCGGGCCAACAAATGGTGAGCACTGTGTGGAGCAGTGCGCTGGTGGAACAATCGATGCCCGAACGGGAAGCCGTCCTCCAAGCGCTGTTCAGCTGGAACGGTACACTCTGACCAAAACAATCGCCGCTTTCATAGCCTTTTTTCAAACTTATGGGATCAATAAGGGTCAAACTTTGTTCAACTTTTTCTCATTTGCAGCTGACCATCGGCCTCGTTACCTTTGCATGGAGGCGGGGGTTGAGGAGCGTTTGCCCAGCGCATTGGCCATTCAGCCGATAAACTGTTCAGATGACAGCGATGGGTGTCGATTCCGGTATTCTAATGGGATTGTCTTAGATTTTCTCAATTTTTTTAATGAAGGTTCGGTTGGCTCAGCTCCAGCGGAATTTGCATTGACAATGTGGACACGGCAAGGACACGGAAACGCGCGTTGCCCGACGCTTACGACATGTTGGACATTGGCATCAAAACGCTAAAGTGAGTGGCCGACCGACTGACACGGTCAGACAGATTTCGCTTCTTTTTTTTTTAAAGTCATCGGCATATGCCGTGCCGTGATGCTTCCTCCCATTTGGTGTGGGTTGGCACCGAGTCGTCCACTTTTTCCTATCGGCCTAATGATGAGACGAGGCACAATTCGAGGGGGGGGGGCGCGCAATTCAAAACTGAATTTCATTATTAATGCTTTAATATTTGTTTGGCCCCACTACTTGACAAAGGGTGAATTTGCCAAGGCGAAAAAAGTGGCCAACCAAATGGACGACAAACGGCCATTTCAGCTGATCATTAAAAGAGAAGCGGAGAAATTTTTGGCCGACAAAAAGTTAAAAATATCAAGTTCCAAAAGCCAATGCATTTTGCACAGTTTCGTCGCTGCCGCCGAGTCATTGGCCCAATCCGACGAGCCTTTCGAACGGGTGGTGCTCCATTTGCTCACCGGTGCCCGTAACGGACTGAAGCGTTTTCTTGAACTCAAATGCCAATGGGGTGGGAAATAAATTTGTTCCAATTTTATAAATCCGTGAAATTAACCTAATTTAATTAAAATTGAAACGGCATTTTTATTTCGACGTTATCCTAAAGTAATTCAAACTTTTTTTTTAGGATAAAATTCGGCGTGACATGTTGGTGCTGTGGTTGCTGGAAACTCAACTTGCTGAATTGGCTGAACTTCGTCGGGGAGTGGTGACAGAAAGTAAAAAAGATTTATCGTATAAATACTAAGGCTGTGCGGAGGAATCGGGAACCGGGATACGAAAAACCCGGGAAATTTCCCTAGTCGGGAACCGGGAAATTTTTTAACAAATTGTATAAATTTTTAAACAAAGCATGATTCATGCATTAAAATTGAAATGACAAAAAATTTGTTGTTTCGCATGCTCTTCTGAAAAGGCCCGAATCGTGACGGCTCGCCGATTAGGATTTGGAGAAAATATTGAAAATTCAAAAAAAAAAAAAATTTACCCAAAACAGAGCTTGATCGGTTTTTTAAAACTAACAAGGGAAAGGCGCGAACTGTAACTCGAAAAATGCATATGTGTGATATACCATTGGATAGGGCAGGGTCGACTTCTATTGTGAATTTTTAATATTACGGGCCCATAGGAAGAAATCAAAAAATTATGAGGCCTCAAAATTTTTTAAATGACATTTACGAGTCATTAATGAAGCCAGATAAGTCTTTTACGGCTTTTATGTCTCAATGGATGTATCAATGGCCCACAAATATGCAAATTAGGTAATTATTTGTTCGAATTCGGGGTTCGAAATGGATGTCATATTTGGATTCTCCGGCCCCGAAAACATATTAAAAAAATTGTTAAACCCACGCGGACTCGAACCACAGTCAACTTGACACACTCCGCGCCACTTGACCACCAAATATGAAGGGAAAATACAAGCCAAATTGTCGATTTTTGAGGCCTCATAACTTTTTGATTTCTTCCTATGGGCCCGTAATATTAAATTCACAATAGAAGTCGACCCTGCTCTATCCAATGGTATATCACACATATGCATTTTCCGAGTTACAGTTCGCGCCCTTCCCTTGTAAGAAATTCACTGGTCAATCAGATTTTTGGTGTCAAAAACAATAATCCTTTTGTAAATTATTCGCTATTTTGCCTTGCACTTAAAATAGAAAAATAATTTTGAGGGAGGCTGACGGTGCCGTTAGGCGCCGTCGGGGAAAATTTTGAAAAAATTGGCTGTATTTTGGTAACTGATTATGTACAAAAACGAGAAAAATTGAAAATTTCGTCTGATTTGTTTTAGGAATGTAGCCTAAAATGACCATTGTTGAAAAATTTCATTACTTTTTATTGAAAAAAATTCGATACATTGCATTGAAAATATAAATAACCAGGAAAATTTTGGGAAAGAAAATCTTTTTACATCATGTGTTTTTCTGTCTTTGACCACAAAGCCATCTTTAACAGTGTAAAAATTTCCCGAAATCCGGGAAAGAAAACCCGGGAACCGGGACGGGATGCGAAAAACCCGGGAAATTTCCCGAGTCGGGAAAAGGGAATCCCGCACAGCCCAAATAAATACATTACCATTACAGCATCAGCCATTTGTTACAGCATCAGCCATTTGTTACAGCATCAGCCATTTGTTACAGCATCAGCCATTTGTTCTCAAATTGCCAACATTTTTTAGTGGAGCTTGCCTCAAATAGTGAGCATTTATTTGTCTTCTGCAGAAACGACTCTTCCCTTTTACTCTCTCGCTCTCTTTTTCAGGCGATGAATGTGCCACCGGTGGAAACGGGCAAAAAAAGTGTGCTATATTTGTGGCCACAACACCGCCATTGGCACTCCCTTCGGCTGCTGCGGTTGGCATCACTTCGTCAACACAGACGACGACCAGGGCACAGACCGCAGCGGAAATTGGACGTCTCAAAGAACAGCTGCAATTTTTTTTTCAATCGCCCAGCGGTATTCGACGCTATTTCAGGCAATCGGGAGGCCGTCTATCGAATGATAAGGCAAGGGAATGAGTCGACTCTTTTTATACCCATTTTTTGCTCTCACCCATCCCTCCCCACAACAGCAATCACGTTGACTTGGAGACACAACTTGTGCTGGCGCGTCGCCTGCGCGACCAACCGATGATGGTCAAAGTGTTGCTGATGCGTGGCGCTTACCGCGAGGCGCTCGATATTCTGACGCATGAGACACGCTTTGCCGCGTTGTTGTACACGCACGCGGCACAGTTGGCGCTGGCAGAACCGCGTGCACTCATCGATGCTTTGCTGGAATTGCAGCAGCAACATGTGTCGTTGGACTTGTTGAAACTGTTGCCCGCCTTCCAACAATGCTTGGACAAGCGTCTCCCTGATCGGCAAGCGTTGGTGTGTTATTTTGAGGAGTGCCATTCGCTTTCCGAATTTCGCTCGTTTAGGCTGATGCCCTTTTTTTCTTTTTGGAAAAATTTCACTCCAAAATGCGCCCCCATCATTTGTCAACTCAACTTCACCATTCATTTGTTCGCCGTTTTCCAACCGCGTCACTGTTCGCCCACCTAAAAAAGTGCGCTGGTGAGTCCGCTTCTGAACCATTCGCCTCAGTCACTTCGTCAGCGACGCGTCGTGCTCACTTTGATGTCGCTCAAGCACTACGCATTTGTACAGAAAATGGTTAGACTATGCCATTTTACAGTTTCAATGAATTTATGCCATTTGTACTGAATTACACGAGTGCTCCGTGTTTTTGCTGTGGTTGGAGCGTCTTTACGAGGAGGCGACTCGGTTGGCGTTGCGTCACATTGGCCTTAGCTGTGCCAAAGAATGCGCCCGACGTTTGGACGCTGAGTCATTGTCCGATGCGTTTGCACTGTTGTCGTCTCCGTTCGATGAAGAGAGTGGGGAAGAGACTGCGATTGCGGACAACAAATCGAACAGCAACAACAATTGCAGGAGATGCGCAAGCGAATTTGGCTTGAAATAGGTGGTCAATTAACTCAAGGGTCACTGAATGGCAACGGAAATATGAAAATCAAAATTTTAATGTTAAAGAGGGTACCTTTAAGTTATGCCCCAGCCTTGCTTTGTAAAATAATTAGTCAGGTAATTTGCATACGATAATAGTAGGAGGGGAGGGGGGTTAAGAAAATTTGAAAAAAACAAAACAAATAATAACTATGATTTTAACCAATTTTTGCCAGAATTAAAATATAAATAGGTTTTTAGTGAACGGGGGAGGGGGTGTCGGGCGATGCCGATAGGCGCATCGGGGAAATTTAGAACTTTGGTAACAGATTTTTACGAAAAATGGTCGTAGAATAAGATTTGAAAAAACCTAAACTAAAAGGGGGTCTGGTGCGCATTTTATAGTGGATTTAAAAAAAGAATTCCAATTTTTGTATTAATGGTCATTATTAAAAAAACTCTCGAAGAATGAAATCAATTCGTAACATCCAGTTACATATCATCAAACTTTTTTTGATTAAAAGTTAAATCTAAACTGAATTTACGACGTAGGCGCAAAAGTCCGAGGCGCAACGAAACAGAAATTTTACCATTATTTTTTTAAAATGCTGTTGCGTGAGCCCATCTGCGAACGCCTCAAACAATACACCAACCAAATTGAGGTGGTCTTTGTGTTTTCAATTAACAGCAATACCTTTTAACACCTTCAAGACGAAAACCGTGAGGTTACTGCAATGGCGGAAGAATTGCGCGCCGAAACTGCGAAAGCTCGCTCCGAGTGAATTTTTTTGCTTAACAGAAAGGCATCCTCTTTTTTTCAGTTTTATGGTCGTAAGAACCAGCGATTGTTCGATGTGCCGTGGCGATCCCTGGTTTAAAAGTTTTCTTTTCAGTCTGTCGATGCTCCATTTTTCGATGCAGAAACCTACAAGGACTTGTTACATCAATGGCTGCCATAAATTTCATGGTTTACGATATTCTCGCTGCACATGTTTAATAACATTATTCTTATTGTATTTTCCCATTGTTTTAATTTAATTCACATTTTTTCAATTCAATAAAATCTGGAACTTATCTTTTTTAAGTAATTTACGGAAATATTCCCGCGACCGCGGCAAATTTCATTCGCGATCAGCGGCAGCGGGATTTATTTCCCGCGGTTCTCTTCGTTTTTGTTTAAAAAGAAAATTTTTTGAAACGATTTGTAAAATTATTTTGCCAAAGAAAAATTTCTTATCTATAATTTACAGTTTTCTTTACAAAATCGAATAAAATTCACACAAATTGGATCAGTTGTGTCACTGAATTCTGATTTGCTTTTTTCTGGAATTGGAATTAAAAGCCATTCCAATAGAAAAACTTTAAATTTTGAGTTAGGTAAATAAATTCGGTACTACGCTTTCTGTTTACCTTTCTAAAAATCCGCGAAGCGCGATTCGCGGCGTTTTTCGCGATTTCCGCGAATTTGGGATCTCGCATTTGGATAAGGGAAGAAATTCATACCCGAAAATAAATCGTGCAGCGGATAATTTGGAGCGCTCGGATCAAGTGCGTCTGACCAACTGCGTCTCGCCAACAAACTGCGTCTGTCTCGCCAACAAACTTCGTCTCGCCAGCAAACTGCGTCTCGCCAACAAACTGCGTCTCGCCAACAAACTGCGTATCGCCAATTTTTTTGAAAACCGAACCCTAGTCCCCAACCTTTTTTTTTGTCAAAACCGGTCTAGTCCCCAACTTTTTTTGTCAAAACCGAACCCAAGAGTTTTTCAGGAAAACCTAACCCACAAATTTTTTTTCTGAAAAACGAAATAGAAATTTTTAAAACTGGGGGTTGCTTTTCAAAAAACGAGGCTTCGGTTTTCAAAATGTTGAAGACTAAGGTTCGGTTTTTAAACAAAAACTAGGTGGTTTGTTATTTATTTTTTAATGAGACGCAGTTGGCCACAGACGCAGACCCAGTTGGCCAGACGCAGTTGGCCAGACGCAGTTGGCCAGACGCAGTTGGCCAGACGCAGTTGACCCGTAGGCGAGACGCAGTTGACCCGTAGGCGAGACGCAGTTGACCCGTAGGCGAGACGCAGTTGACCCGTAGGCGAGACGCAGTTGACCCGTACCGTGATGAAATAACTAGGGATGGTACTTTAGTCTGACTTTTTTTTCTGCTGATTTGGGATGGCCTAAAACCTATGAAAAACGTTTTAACTTTGTTTCAAGTTCTACGATAACTTCGCTTTTTGTGACTTTTTCGTGACTTTTTTGCAGGTTTTATAAGAAAAATACGATTAAAATGAAAAATGGACCCCTAAAAATTAAAAATTGACTAATAAATTAAAAAAAAAAAATCAACCACTAAAAATTAGTGTGCGGCAAATGCGATTTTCGGTATTTCGGTATCGGTATTTCGGTATTTACCGATACCGAAGAAATACCGAAATCTTCAAAATATTGCTTTCGGTATACCGAATGGTATATACCGAAAAATACCGATGCCGAAAAATACCGATAAAAAAAATTCGGTAATACCGCGGTATTTCGGTATTTTTTTTTCGTCAAAAACTGGTCATAACTTTGCTCAAACACAACAAATCAAATAATCTTGGTGAGATACTATAGCTATTGGTTAGCTCTATTAGCCTACCAAATTTCAAAAAAATTGATTAAGATCTGAGAAAAATATAGAGTTTATTGCAGTTGTTATGGCTACAACTTTTTCAGAACTTAATCAAATTTTTTGAAATTTGGTAGGCTAATATTAACACGTAGCCATCGGACCATATCAAGAATGTACAATTTGGTTGATTTGGTAGGCTGATAAAGCTAACCAAGAGCTATCGGATGATACAAAGATTATGCAATTTGGTTGCGTTTGACCAAAGTTATAAAGAGTTTGGCGGAATTTACATTTACGAAACGCCCATAGTGGCGGAATTTACGAAACGACCCAGCACGCAAATGAGTGACATTTGGAATATTAGATTTCTGTTTTGGGAGCCCGTTTTTTCAAAAAACAAATATAAAAATAAAATTTGTTAAATTGATAAATCTTTTTGGTTAATCATTTTTTATTTATTTAAATGGATGAAAAAAACAAAAGACGGCGCTCCTGCGTTTTATGAGTCCAATCGACTTTTAAGAGTCCAATCAAAGTTTATGAGTCCAATCGAGACTTTATGTCGAATAAAGTGGGAAATAAAATTTTTCTGCCAAGTCGAAACCTGAAGTATTATGTTTGTTTGTTCACCCTACGATGATAAAAGAATATTTGATGAAGTTTGATTAGACTTAAGGGTTGTCGGTTTCTTGTAATTCTTTGGAACCGAACCAAACCCGAGCATTTCGGTTAATCGAACCGAAACTGATACCCAAATTCTCTCGGTTCGGTTTCCAACAGACAACCCTACTTATGAATTGTATTACACTTATTTTTGATTGGACTCATAAACCTTAAAAGTTGATTGGTCTCTTAAAATGCAGTAGAGCCCAAAAGACTAAAAATTACGAATAAAAAGGCTAACAAGAATTTTGACTTTTTAGCGTTCTTTGTTGTTTTTAAGAATTAGTCAATTTTAATTCCTTTTTTAAAAAAAATTCCCATTTTGTTGAGAAAAAGGTTGCTGGATTGTCCGAAGATTTCAAAAAATAACTATAAAGTTATAAAATTATAATATTTATCGTTTTTCCAATTCTTTTCACCATTTTGTACTCAAATGTCCATTATTACTAGTGCAAATTAATACCGAAATACCGAAAAATACCGCGGTATTTTGGATTGTTAAATCGGTATTTCGGTATCGGTATTTCGGTATTTACCGATACCGAAGAAATACCGAAATCTTCAAAATATTGCTTTCGGTATACCGAACGGTATATACCAGGGATGCCGCCGATTTTCCGATTTCCGATGTTTTTGGGGTCGGAATTCCGATTTTCCGATTTCCGAGAAAAATTTGAGGCATCGGAATTCCGATTTCCGATATTTTTGGGGAAAAATCGGAAAAAAACCTGAATTAATTTTTGAATTTTCTCAAAATTTACTCCAAAAATTAAGCTTTTTTGATCAAAATCTTTGACCAAAATACACCAAAATTTCAAAAAATTTTCCCCGGTGGCGCCTATCGGTACCACCTGCCTCACGCTCCTTTGAATTTGAAAAAGCCGAAAAAAGAATTAAGAGCCTAAATCGTGGCGAGTGATATGGAATAATTCGACATTTTTTTCTTCAGGGTTCCCAGATAAAAATTTTCAAAATCATCTTTTGCTGGCAAAAACATCAATGATCATTTTGAAAAAATTGTTTGAAGTGCCAGGAAACCCAATAAAAAGTATCGGTTTTTAGGTACGGGAGTCGGTGGTGCCGAGGCGCCACCGGGGAAAATTTTGGAAATCAGAGTGTATTCTAATAACAGATTTGCACCTAAAATCAGAGCTCCCAGATGTTCTTATTTCTAAGATTTGTTCTTATTTGGAGGTGTCGAATCTTAGAAATTAAAAATGTTCTTATTTCTAAGAAATGTTCTTATTTGAGCCTTCTGTTCTTATTTTGTTCTTATTTCTTACTCTGACGCAAAAAAATAAGAAAATATTACTATTTTTTATAATTATTGAAGCGATTTCCTTAATATTTTTAAAAATTTTCTCGGCGGCGCCTATCGGCACCGCCGGAAACTAATTTCTTTAGAAAGTTTTCCAAAAAAACGACCCAAACTACCAATTTTTAGCGAAAATCTGTTAACAAATCGGCCATAAAATTCAAAATAAGACCCAAAATTGACCATTTTTTTGGGGAAAATCTGTTAGCGAATTCAAAAAATTTTCCCCAGTGGCGCCTATCGGCACCACCGGCCCCCATTCATTAAGTTTTCTCAAAAAGTATCTCGAAAACCCTCAAAAATTAGGTCTTTTTTGTACAAAATTTGTTACCTATAACTAATAAATTTTCAAAAAATTTTCCCGGCGGCGCCTATCGGCACCGCCGACGCTCACTTTTTCGAAATAAATTTTATCTCTAATTTCAAAGCTCAACCGCCTAAAAAACTGCCGTAGGTATTAAATATGTTGCAAAAAGTTGATTTTATTGAATAAAAATGTTATTTAACACTTTGGAAGCATGTTTAAAAAATGTTCTTATTTTTGACCCCAAAATCTTATTTTTGACCAACGATGTTCTTATTTCCGAAAATTTTATCTGGGAGCTCTGCCTAAAATGTCAAATTTTTGTGGATTTTTAATATTTTAAGAAAACCTACGAAAAAATTGGTCCGGTGGTGCCAATAGGCTCCACCGGAGGAAATTTTTTGAAAATTCAGGTCTGATTTGTCAACGGAATGCAGTCTTAAAAGATAATTTTTGAAGGTTTTCATAAAAACCCCTAATTTCATTTCAAAAAAAATCATCATTAACCGTAAAAACATCAAAATGATGATAATTCTCATCACATCTGGGGGCACTGTTTATTTTGCCTTTTTACAATTCGAATTAAAAAAAAAATTAAAAAAAAAAAATTAGTAATTTTGTAGAAAAAAAATTTCCGATTTTCCGATTTCCGATGATTTTTGGACCGGAATTCCGATTTCCGAAAAAATTTTGGGCATCGGAATTCCGGTTTTCCGATTTTTCAAATCTGAGATCGGCGGCATCCCTGGTATATACCGAAAAAATGCCGAACGGTATACCGAAAAATACCGCGGTATACCGATACCGTGCCGCACACTACTAAAAATGGGGAAATCTTTCCAAAAAATTGCTCCTAAAATTTGAATTTTTTATGTAAATTTTTCTTCTAAAAATATTTCCTAATTTTTTTTTTAAATTTTTCTAAATCTTTATATTTTATTTCGTTTGTCTCCTGTGATAAGAAAATTCTGCTTTTCAATGTGATTTTGACTAAAAAATTGCGCCAAAAAGATTACCGTTTTTCGGAGTCAAAATTCTGAACAAGGGAAGTTAAATCAGGGATCAGATCATAAAATTTTCAAAAAAAGGACATGCAGACCAAAAAGAAAGATTTTGGGGTCAAAAAAAAGGACATTTGAAAAATGCTTGCGCAACTATTGTAAACAATTTATGCAAGTAAATGAGTTCAAATACTATATCTTTCATTACCCATAATCTTTTTGAGCAATTTGGGACTGGAAATAAGCAAATCGTACATTTCGGAGCAAGATTTTTTGCGGTCAGGCTTTGAAGAAACATTAAATTTTTAATTTGAAAAAAGAAGAAAAGGCGGTGCCGATAGGCGCCGCCGTGGGAAAATTTTGAAAATTTGAGTTTATTTTGGTAACAAATTTTGACAAAAAAGGACCAATTTTTGAGGGTTTTTTAAATAAATCTTGAGAAATCCTACGCGAGTAAGGGTCCTGTGGTGCCGGTAGGCGCCGCCGGGAGAAATTTTGACAATTTATGGCCGATTTGTTAACAGATTTTTAACAAAAATCGTTCCGGTCCTTTTTTGAAAAAATTTCAAAAGGATTGAGTGTTCGGCGGTGCCGAAAGACGCCGCCGGGAAAATTTTGAAAAAATACTAAGAAATTGCTTTAAAAATTATAAAAAATAGTATTGTTTTATATATAGGCCACAATTTTTATGCACGAAAAAAACGTCAAATATGCGCATAAAATATGCAAAATAAATGCTAAAATATGCATAAAAAACGTAAAATATGCGCCAAAATAGCAATTATCAAAATAAATTTAAAAACTCAACTTTTTACCTTCTCGCCATTGTTTCCCATCAAAGACGAATTGAGTTCCTGGTTTTTTTTGATCGGGAATTTATACCGAACACACGGTTTTGTGCAGGTGGAGTGCTTAACTGCCCATTATACTAAACTAATAAAAACATTTTCAGACGACCCAAATTCTCAAAGACAGAACATCGACATCGGCAAATACGCGAGCAAAAGCTTACGGTTCACTTTTAGACGGCTGCCCAATTGAATTTAAAAATACTTTGGCACACATTGTAAGTATTAACAACAACATCAAAAAAATCCACTTTTACTATTTAGGACAGCATTGAACTTGGCACTTCTCAACCGGATTATAAATTGATTGCGAAGTCATTGAATGATTGCCTCAAAAGAGAGCAAATCACTGAGATGTCATACGACTGGCAGACACACAGCGGATGAACAGTGACAAGTTTATAAAGCACCTTATATTTTTATCCAATTAAAAAGGATATATTTTTTTTTTTTGTAGCCGGCGGGAATCAACTGCGGCTGTCCCCACTGGGACGGGCAGTTGTAAAGGAGATAGTAAATTTTTGGCGCATTAAAGGGTTTTAAAAATGTGAACAAATGGCCCTCTTTAAGGCCATTAAGTGATTAAGAAAGAGATGGCCCGCCGGTCACAATTTATTTTAGTTTTTAGTATTTCGTAGTTGGATGTAAACAGAAATTGATTCATTCTGTACCAGAAAAAACGAAAAAGAAACAATAAATTTATTTGTGAAAACATTACATTATGTTTGGTGCCTGCAAGGCTAATTGAATATTTTTTTCAAATTAAAAACCACCTTTTCAGTGAAAAGCAGTTGGAGGTGTATTTTTGTGTAAATTTTTGAATTTTTACAAAAAAAGGGTTCTTTTTTCTTACTGTGAGATAAAAAAAGAAGAAAATAATATTTTTTTTTTACAGTATTTGAAGCGATTTCTTAGTATTTTTACAAACTTTTTCCGGCGGAGCCGGTTGCACCGCCGGACACTCAATGCTTTTGAATTTTTTTCAAAAAGGGACGAAAATTGACCGTTCTTGGCGAAAATCTGTCAACAAATGGGCTACAAATTTTCAAAATTTCCCCCGGCGGCGCCTATCGGCACCACCGTACCCCTATCTCTGTGGGTTTTCTCAAAATTTTACTTGAAAACCCTCAAAAATTGTTCCTTTTTTGTCAAGATTTGTTATCAAATAAACTCAAATTTTCAAAATTTTCCCCCGGCGGCGCCTATCGGCACCGGCCTACTCTTTCTTTTCAAAATTAAAACTTTAATGTCTCATTTCAAAGCCCGACGCCTAAAAAAGTGAGTTAAGAGTTTCGCCAAAATTAAACAGAATTACGAACTCTCTTTCCCCGAAATGTACGATTTGCTTATTTTCTGTCCCAAATTGCTCAAAAGATTATGGGTAATGAAAAATATAGTATTTGAACTCATTTACTTGCATAAATTGATGAACAATTGCTGCGCAAGCATTTTTCAAAAATGTCCTTTGTTTACCCTAAAATCTTTTTTTTTGTAAATTTTGATCTGACACCCCTGCTCTTTCAGAAAAACTAGGAGGGTGGTTAGGTTTTTTTAGGGGGTTAGGATTTTCAGAAAAACTAGGTGAGTTAGGTTTTTAAAAAACATTTATGGGAAAGAAATGTCCAGGGAAATAAATGTTCTGGGAAAGAAACGGCGGGAAAGAAATGGCGGGAAAAAAGTGTCCTGCTCCGCCGCAGGGAGCATCGGATGAACGCCGCTGGTGCCAATGTCGCCGGGTGCAGCGGCACTGCGCCACGAGGTGGCTCCGTGTGAGAAAGGGGCGGAGAAAAAACCTTAAATTTAACTCGACGGAGTGGCAAAAGGAAGTGAAAAACGGGCTTTTTTCTTTTTTAAATAAATATTTTTTCTATGCAAATTGATGATTTTTTCTATTTAACTTTTTTATTTTTTGTTTATTCATTTTTGATGACATTTCTTCTATAGCCTTGGAATGGACAGATAGTGAAAAAAGTCATTCGGATTCCGTTAAAATTTCGGTCCTGAATGCCATTTCAATTTTGTTTCTAAACTCGGTCTAAATAGACGCCGATCGCTTCTGTCCAGTCCTTTTCTGTTTCATCAAAGCTCAATGAACTCTCTCTTTCTCTCTCTGATCAAAATCAATCTCAGCAAAAACACTTTCGGCTTGGCTCTTTCATCATCCTTCCAACTTTTCATAAAACATTCGATCCTCACTCTGCCTCAAAAGTTTAGTGTTTGAGCAACAACAAAATGGAATTTGTATCTTTTACCGTTGACAAATGCATGCATATTCAAAAGTGGAAGTACAAACAATGCACAAAGTACCGAGAATAATTAAGAATTGTGTACGTTTTGTCACCGGCAAATGGATGAGGGGAAGAGAAGAAAAAAAATACGATCTTTTTGGTAGTTGAGAAATCTGAATTAAAAATAGGATTTAAAATTTTGTACAGCAGCAAATGTGATTATACAAAAAGTGAACAAAGAGGCGCTTAATTTTTAATTGCTTTACAAAACAAAAAAAGGGTGTTAATATTAATATACAAAATTATCATTTTTTTTAATTCCTGAGGGGTCAGTTTGGTCGTTATGAGTCGTCCCAAATTCCTTCTCTCTCTGTTGTCCAAACTTGTTGAACAATAAGTCAGACCGTCTTCACACGGACGTATTCAGCCCAAGCAATTGGCGCCGTTCCTCATCCGTTCCGCCGGCGCGGGTGGGCCCCGCCGGGTGGCGCGCCCTCAGCTCACTGGTGGTGCCGCCTGGCGATGGTTCGGACAACGGTGCGCGTTGAATGGCACTCGTCAGCAGAGGGCGCGCCGTGCCAACGCCGTTTTTTTCCGCTCCGGGAGATGCGAAGGAGGAGCTGAGATCGCTTTTAGGGCGCACCGACGACTCCGACTCGAGACTCTTGAATAAAATGACAACATTATGATTGGTCCATGCTGGGGTCAGGAAAGGGCAGACTTATCGGTGGCGCGAGATGTTCCGGGTCGAAAACACAGAAACTAATTAAAATTCGTCTTTTCTTTCTTTCTTCGCTTAGGCTATAATCAAAGCGGTTTAGGTTGGCCGGAAATTTCGGGTCAGGGGGCATCGGGTCGAGACAAATGTCGGGTTGGTCGACAAAAAAATGTTCGTTCGGGTAATCAGAATGTTTTTTGATCAGTGGGAATGTTTCTTCCAAATTAAACCCCAACTCCGTAATACTTACACGGGGGAAGGGCTGCCGCGAGGGTCGCCCACCGACGGCGGACTGTTCTTGTTCCTTACGGCGACGAACTTTGACACACCAACAGCACAAAAAGCAGAGAATCAGCACAAGGATCGCACCCACTGTTGACAGATGCTGGTATTCACAATGCTAACTATCCGCAGCTTTAACGCTAGCTGCAGATAAATCCGTATTCACAATGCTAAGGATTAAAATCCGCATGCACAATGACAGTTTCTTCACAAAAAAATCCCTAGCATCAGCTGCAGCTAGGCTTCGTATGCACAATGCTAGGGATAGGGTAGTGACTACCTAGCTGCGGATTAAAATCTCTAGCCTCATCGAGATGAGGATATTTGCAAAAAAATAATTGCTTTTTATTTAATTTTTTATTAAAAATGTTTTAAAATTTATATAAACCGTCAATTTTTCATTCTTTTTACATCTACTTGCCTGTTTTGAGCAATAAAGCGAAATTTTGAATTTTTTTTTAATTTTGATTTTTCCTTTAATAAGGACCCGGTTGTTCGAACTGGTCGAATTGGATGTCAGATTCGTAATCAGCGACATCGAAAACTCCAGAAAGTGTTTTAGCCGATTTTCAAATTTTTTTCAAAAATCGGTCAAGCATCAGCTTCTAGCTAGAGATAGGAAAAGAAAAAAAGACAAGGTGAGAGAGCTATCCGGAGCTAGTAGCTACAGATAAAAACGCTAGCTGCGGATAGATATCCTTATCGTTGTGAATACGGATTTTATCTACAGATTTTTTATCTGCAGCTACCCTATCCGCATATCCGTAGCTGGAGATAAATATCTCTAGCATTGTGAATACAAGCAAGAATGCCGGTCAGCCAGGTCAACTGACAAAGTGAATGTATACAAATTTACAAATAAAAAAATGTAAAGGGAAAATGCCATTGGCACAAAATGATACAATTTTGAAAACTGTTAATTTCGTTTTAAAAAATATATGGCCAAAAAATAAATTGCAGAAAAAAAAAAATTTAAAATTTGTCAAGGCATTCAAAGCCATCGGATGCGCCTCAAAAAGTTGTAAGACCCTTCCACCATTCCCGGAGCGCTCCCGGCCTTCGGCCGGGAGCTTTTGTTTTTTGAGACGAAACCCCACTTTAT